>JABCMJ010020669.1:0-14751 GCA_014822125.1 Arbutus unedo | reverse complement strand
TATCCGCAAGAAATCAGCTCAAAATAATATCCAGAAAGGCTTGATCCATTCAATTTTTCATAAAATTGTTCTTGTCAGCATTTATCAAAAATTGTTTAGATCAAGTCATTCTCAATATTATTTTGAACCGATTTCTTGTGAGTACCCTTAAAAACATGTTTTAAACACATTGAACGGTTCGGATCATCAAAATTTGGTCAGAAAATAGGAGGTTCACATCATAGCAAAATAAGAGATCCCTTATTAGAAGCTCACTATGTTGATAATAAAAAAAACTCTCTCTCCTCCCTCAATCCCTACATGTTAAGATTCATCTCCTAAATCAAGCAACGACGACAAGGCTTCTCCTTCTCATCTCTGACGAACCCAACCCGACGATAGCAACTTTCTCCCACAAATCCAACTTTGACAATCATAGCACCTGCATGTAAGTCCCGATCTCTTTCCTAAGAATACAACGAGCAAAGACAAAAAAAACAAGAGTGAAAAGAATTTTTCGTTAATTAGTGATCAGGTGAGGGTGCCGCTTTTCGTAATAGATAGTGCAAGGGATTGTACTAAGAATCTGATTCTTATATGAATATTTTACTGATGCATGTGCTTGTTTTTGTTTATAATTCATACCGTATAACCTCCGTATTTTATGGCTAGGGTTGTTTATTTCCATGATTGGATATACTCAATTTCCAAAAAGAAAAAAAAATACTTAGGTTACAAGTCTAATAATACTTTTTCCTAGGAATCACATTGTTTGATCCGTCCAATTTTAAAAAGAGGATAGTTGAAGTAAAATTCCATCCGATCACACTATCTTTTGAAACAAATGACTTCGAACAAGATGATTCACAAACTCTGAATGGCGATGTGGAAGGGTTAAAAGCACCGTCAAAAGGGATGTCTTTTGAGACAATTGAAGAAGCGTGAAGGTACTATGAAAAATATGGTCAACAAAATGGTTTTTGGATTCGTACCCGGACTTCATCCAGAGGACAAAATCGGTCGAGTGAAGTAAGTACTTTGCTATTTGTTTGTGCAAAAGATGGAAAGTGTGTTGCGAAGATTGAGAAGGATGGTGTCGTTGAGAGGAATGATGAGAGAGAAGAAAATGAGAAAGTGATACCGAAGAAAAGAGTTAGAAATTGTTCAACTAATAAATGTGGATACAAGGCTTATCTGTGGATTAAGCATGACAAATGGAGTAACAAATGGGAAGTAATAGTTTTGAACGATGCTCGCAATCACCAATTAGTGACTCCATCTAAGAGGATGAAAATGAAATCAAACCGAAACATGCCCAAAGTGGTTAAGGATTTGACCGAAACATTCATAGGGAGAATTTGCGAATTTCTAAAGTTGCTTCAATTTTTGGTGGCGAATACATTGGCTTTGACAATAGAGACTGCTATAATCACTTGAGAAATGTGAGGCATAGAGAGCTAGATTGCGGGGATGCACAATTAGTCCTCACCTACTTTAAGAACAAACAAGCACAAAATCTACAATTTTTTCATGCAATTCACTGTGATGAAAGTGTGTGGGCGTTGAATCTTTTTTGGGTGAACTCTCGATCTCGCATGGCATACTGTTATTTTGGGGATGTAGTCACATTTGACACAACATATCGAACAAACAAGCATGATATGCCTTTTGCACCATTTGCGGGAGTAAACCATCACATGCAGTTAACACAATTTGGGTGTGCACTCTTACAAGACGAGACAGAGGTGACATTTTTATGGTTGTTTGAGACATGACTTGAAGCTATGGGAGGACGTCCTCCTACTTCTATCATCACTGACCAAGATTTGGCAATGAAAGGAGCAATTGCCAGAGTTTTTCCCAACACTCGTCATTGTTTATGCATTTGGCATATTAAAAAGAAATTTGTTGAGAAGTTGTCGCAAGTGTACAATGAGAAATCGAAATTCAAGAAGGACGTGAAAAAATGTATTTGGGGGACATACAATAAAGAAGATTTTGAAGAGAGATGGATGGTATTGATGAAGGAAAAAGGGTTAGAAAGCAACGAATGGCTTCAACAATTGTATGATATTCGTAATTCATGGGTACCCGCTTATAATCGTGGCATATTCTTTGCCGGTATGAATACTACTGGACGTAGTGAGGGCATCAATTCATTTTTGATGATTTTGTAACTCCGACAACAAATTTCAAAGATTTTGTTGTCAAGTATGAGCAAGCCTTGAAGAGGATTGTGAAAAGAGAACGTGATGAAGACTTTGAGACCGAACATAAGTTCCAAATTGTGGGTGACAATGAATTTTTGTTGAAGCATGTGGCAAGAGTTTATACTAGAAAAGTTTTCAACAAGTTCAAGAATGAAGTGAGTGAAGTCAGTCGTTACAAAGTTGAAGATGCAGGAAATGCAAATAGATTCCAATCATTTGTAGTGAAGTCAAAAGTTTATGAATTAAACAAGTTAGCCGTGACATTGGATTTGCAAACCTATGAAGGTAAGTGTGAATGCCAAAATTTTGAGTTTGTTGGAATATTGTGTACACACATTTTAAAAGTATTTGTTCAACTAGACATTGATGCAATACCAGACTATTTTATTCTTCCACGATGGAGGCAGAAGGCTAACAAATTTAGGATAATCGATTCCGAAGGATTGGTGAATGATGATGACAAAGAAGAATCTGAGGCATTAAGGCTTAGTCATATGTGTCAAGAAGCTACAAAATTGGCTTGTTTGGCCGCCCCATCAAATGAGACATACACAATTTAAATCGAAGCTATGAATGATCTATTCAGGAAGCTGATAAAAGTTCCTTCTTATGTGCCTCCAATTGATGTTTTGTATGAAGAAGATAATTTAAATTCTACTGAGTCGTCTCAGAGTTTGCTTTCGGATCCTAATATCTCACAAACCAAGGGTAGGAAAAAAGATGCGATAGGGAAACGTTCTAGCATACCCTCCGAAAGAGTGAAAAGCAGTATCGAGTTGGCATTAAACAAGAAGAAATCAAAGTGTAACTTATGCAAAAAGTTAGGACATGACAAGAGAATTTATCCCAAGAATCCGTTCAGTAAAGTTAACAAAAGTAAGAGAAATAAATTTTTCTTGACATATTTGTTCTTATTTACTTGGAATAAATAATTTTCTTAATTGTAAATTTTCTCTGTAGCCTTACAAGCTGAAGTACAATATTCTGATAGCGACCAAGACTTAACTTATTGAGAAGATGGAGTCTTTTGGATGTCAAACTCTAAATCTATGCCATGCATTTGTTCCGGATTGGTGCTTGGGAATTACATTTTTTTTGGAAAACATACATTTGATAGAGCTTATGTTTGATACAGTATTTGCTAGAGCTTATGTTTTGTCATATTTAGTTGGCTATGTTACATTGACACTCCATTTCGATTATTAGAAAACATACTATTCATTTTTTCAATTCTCATTGTTACCTATTGTGTGATTAAGCAATTGGTGAGTTGAACTTTGAATTTGTTGTATAAATTAGATGCTCAGTATTTTTATGAAGGTGTGTGAGAGAGGGAAAAACAGAGAAGAGGGTGTGAGGGAGAACCCATATAGGGTTTATGTTTTTGTGTGTGTAGTGAGTGAACTTGTACTAAACCTGCCAATGAGTATCAGTTGACAGAAAAAAGTATCAGATGCAAAAACTGACTTTGCACGACACCTCACAATCCATTCGTCTCTAAAACCAGACTTTGAATGACACCTCAGGATTACTTTGCTGCATCAGTCATTGTATCTTCAATTTGTTTTTTGGATTGAAGCATCATGTGAATCTGAAATTGCACCATTGCCTCATCCTAATCTTGATCTTGGATTGGAAAACCATATGATTTGAAATTTCCACTAACACTTGTTGATTTGAGTAGACCAAAAAATTAGAAACTACCCTCTACAGTCAATATGCAAGTATCATAGAAACCAGATCATCTTGAAGCACTAGACCATCCCATATTAGACCAATTAAATAGGAAACCAGACCAGATCAAAACCATCAATTGAGAACATCAAAAAACTTTGGAAGACAAATACCAAAAGACCACTTACAACCCATGCAACCCCTACCAAAAGACCATTTACAACCAGAAAAGAAGAGAGTAGATGTGTTTGATCACCAATAAGAATTTTGTTTTTATTTCCTTTTGGCCTTTGTATACCAATAACAGCAATTTCCACCTAAGGGAAGTAATTCTAGTAATGTTCTCGTACACCAAGCGAAGCAAAAGTCTAACTAAGGACTTAATAATCGAGAAGTCACAAACTAATGTGAATCATAGCACCAATCAGAAAAATTGACAATCCAAACCACCCTCTTTCGCATTCGTAACATATTGTTTTACACACATAAATGATGTGAAGCAAACTCTGAGTAGAGAAAAATATAAATGCAGGTTAGCCTCCAGAACATATAACTAAAGCTACTTGCTAAGTTATTGTTTATTTGCAAGCCATGTCAAATGTATAAGGATTGCAACCATGCACCCAAGGTAAGGCAGAGGCAAGAAGAAAGAAAAAAGAGAAACAAAACATATCAACAAGGCAAACCAAGTTCCAAAGCTCATTGAGGAATAAAACCAAACACTTGCTGCTCCCACCCACCTATCAACCAGCAACCACAACATGTATGCTTGAGTTTATAGGCAGCCCCTTCGTTCACCGAATAGTGGAATTACATAAAAACCAACTGTTAAAAAAAAGATCAACAAGGAAAATTGGTCCAAATTGAATTACAATGACATAACCAAAAAGGGTAAAAAAAAGAGAGAATGGGGAGTGTTGTTGGGGACCCAGAAGGAATGGGTATGTTCGATTCAAGAGTTCACGGAGGAAATTGGAGTCGTGGGGATCAACTTCTTTGTAATTGACGAAGTTCTCTCCGACATGGCGTAGTACTGAGGAATAGTGTCTTTGGGCAATCGCTTCAACAGTTGAAGCACTTCCCCAGAAGCCCTTATTGCCTATCTTCCAAGCATTGAGGAATAAGCAAAGCTCCTCTCTTTCTCGATTTAGCCTCTGAAATTGGAGAATTTGGCAAAGATCTGGCAATATGAATTGGTACACACCTTCTCAGCTATGTGTATTGCTCTTCCAAGAAAGAGACGAAGAGTACAAGAAGTAAACCTATCTAACTAAAAACGGAAGATGTCAGAGTTGGGTTTGCCGAAAAAAATTCCATCGTCGAGATTGGGTTCTCTGGAGAGGAGAAAGGAAGGCTTGCCGTGTTGGTTGATTTAGCCTTTAGGAGTTGAAACCTAGCTGTATAGGGATTGAGGGAGAAGAGAGATTTTTTTTTAATCTTATCCGTTGATTTTAACGATTGAGATGGTGTGTTTTTTTTATGTATTTTTATATGCATCTCCAGATCCGACCAGTGTATGTGTGTGTGTGTGTGTGTGTGTGTAAAACAACGTCGTTTTATTTTTAGTTGGGTTCGGAAAACGGTTGAGTTCGGGGACTGATTCAGTTATTGGTCTAAACCATAACCTAACCGAACCCAAACGGGTATCCATCCGTTTCTACCATACCCATACCTACGGGGAAAAAATGATTATAGTTTGGGAAAAATTAAGTGGTTCGGCTCGGATAACCATCAGTTTGGTCCAAATTGCCATCCCTACTCTAGGCCACTTGAGTGGCCCTTTTAAAATTTCAGGACATTGCTTTGATTCAAGGGACTTTTATCAAAATTTGGAATTGAGGAGACCGCGCTCAAGCGACTTGTTAAAATTCTAAAATTTACAGATTGTTATTTTGTCTATTTTGGACATTGTTCAAATATAAAAACCTAACTAGATAATTTGTTTTCACTATACAAGTATACACAATACTTGTTTCATGTCCACGGGTCCCCATGGGATCTTGTGTGATCCGCTTGACCATGAATTATTATGTTTGACCATGTTTGACCATGATTGTTGTGAATCAATGATAATGATAGGGTAAAGTGTAACTTCGATTTGTGTGATTTTGAAAGTAGTGAATTATTCCAGGTATGGCCGCATGCTACCTAAGGTGTTGTTAATTAATGTCATTGTAGCCGTTGTGATGCCAGATTGAGTATAAGATAGTTGTTGAATGGTTAAACATTGTGGTTATAATGTCATGATTGTACTTGGGAATTTGTTGAGAAAAAACCTACACTCAACGTTAGGGACATTAGTTTGAATGACACTTATATAAAGAAAGCAGAGAGTTTTGGGTGACTTTATTGTGTAGACACAAGTAGCGATGTTAAATAAAAGGATGGTAAAATGATGTCGGTGCCATTGTGACAAGTGTTGTTCTGGCGTCGTCCTAAGTATTGATTCTGGGCATCGACTCTTTATTTTTATAGAATTACCCCAACTAGAAAGTGTGAGTGTAATTTCGGACCCCGTGGGAATGATGCCCAATGTCTTGACTTGAGCCGATAAAGGTGAAGCAACTAAGTTTCGTTGGTACCTGACTTGGTGAAGCCATGTCTTCTCGGATCTGGTTACGATGATGTAGTTATTGACTTGAGTGAACGGTAGAATGTCCCTTCCTTATGGGTCAGTATTTTAGACGTCAGTATTGTAGTCGGATACATAACCTCAAACGAGCCTTGGGTAGGTAAGGCCTATTCAATATCAACTGAGTGCCCCATGTTAGATAGTCGATTAGTAAACGGAGTTCCTCGATGGAATTCTTAGAAACTTAAAAAGAACGAAAGTATAATATACCTACGTGTTTACCTCAATTAGTTTTGTGCTATATCTTGCTGCATGCTTGCTTTTCCTTTTGGGTTTGGTTTTTCCAGTAATATTCCCTACTGAGTTCAATTACTCATCGGATCAACTTCTCTGCCAATGGAGTTTCATGCTCGATGGAGACGAGCAGATAGAGTTTCCACCTCAGTAGGAGGAGACGGTGGTCACTGAAGAAAAGTTCAACACGTGACTGTCGTACCTTTAGCTGCTCTATTATTTAGTTAATTTCAAAATAAGCAATGTAAATGAAAGGGTATTTCTATCATTTTATTATTGGACTTTGTACTTATTTAATTTCAATTGAAATAAAGGAATTATCTTTTTAATAATTATTTTGACAAATAAAATAATGTTAAAAAAGACTTAAATAACGTTGTCGAGAATCGGAGCGTTATAATTTGGTATCAAAGTTTAAGTTTAACCACCCTCCGACCTTAGGTAGAAGGGTAGCTCACATTTCCAATTATTTCTTTTATGTGCTAGTTGGACTTTTCTACTTCTAGTTTTGTTTACCGTTATTTAGTTATTTTTGTTGTTTAGCTATTATGTGATATTATTGTAAGTTTAATATATAATTATTTTTGCATTGTCAGGTGTCTGACTCCAATCTGGATCGAGGATCTAAAAAAGGATGTGGTTGCTTTGGTTTTTGGTCCACCGCACTAGCCATTCATACCACATCATAGAGCAATTCTTGCTGGTTGGACTAGTGTGGAGCCAACAGTTAAGGACCTTCGCACCCGAGCCAATGGTAGACTATCAGGCGTAGGAAAAGACTCGTGCACTAGTATGTCTCCTAGAGACGATGGTTTACACCCATATTTCACCCAAGGTCCGGTGTAGTTTCAAAGCAGTGATAGCTTTCAACTTTCTTGGCCCTATTACATATATGGTCACCACAAGCAGCAATATCAAGTGGATGTGCCTAAGGAGTTCAAGCATTTTTTGGAAAACTTGGTACCAATGGATTGGTGCCAGAAAGAGAAGCCAGTGGATGAGTGACGGATAGTGTCACCACATGGCGATGTGTTCCCATTGCTGTACTTGAGATAGCTACTCGCAACCAGTGGGAGTAGCATGACATGTACTGCGAGGTCAAATGGCACTACTATGTGGTTGAGGAGGAGACATGACAGGATGAGTGGAAAATGCGGGATAAGTACTCACAGCTATTCGATTAGGGAGAGTAAGAGAGTAAGGGTGGTAGGAGAGTAGATTAGAATACGTGTATGACGGCGAGGTGACTAAGGATAGATAGAGAAAAATTATGTGTATTTATCATTTTCTAGCTATCCCCTATGATCATGTACTTAACCATTGTAAACGCATGAAGTAAATGAAAATTCAATTTAATTTATGTTCAAATGTCAAGTATGCATGCCAAACATGATTTTAGGGGCTGAACAGCTAACACAGTAATTCCATGTATTCGTGGTTGCTCAGATGGCAACCCCACCACTACCATGGACCCCCACCCCCACCACAAGTACCACAGCTCCAAGTATTAGAACAATAACAACAAGCACCTAACCCACCATCAACCCAAAATCCACCACCCATGGCATTTCATCATCAAATGTCATATCACCCCTACCAGATGCTATACCCACCCAAAATGCCAAACACCCTACCCAAAGCTCCTCTGCTATTTGAGTTTATTGAGCAATGACCTCCGGTGTTTAACGAAGAACCCAACCCCACAACTGCCGAGATGTGGTTAAAGCAAATGGCGAAGCTGTATGAAACCAAGGAGATCACTGGGGATGGTGACAAAATAGCAATGACCGCTCACCAAATACGAAGGGAAATAGACTTTTGGTGGGGTGTTATGAAGACAACTCAAAATGTGGGGACTATGACCTGGGCTGAGTTCAGTAGATTATTCCTAGGAAAATGCTTACCAACGCCTATCAAGCAAGCAAAGATGCAAGAGTTCATGAATCTGAAGCAAGGTAGCATGAACGTGAGCCAGTATGCTGCTTAGTTTGACGAGTTATCCCAGTATGTGACGTCACTTGTGCCAACGGATGAGGCCAAGGCTAGCAAGTTTGAGTGGGGTCTGAACCTTGCAAAAAGAGGGAATGTGATGTCTTAGATGCAAGGGTCATATGCTACAGTTGTCAACACCATGCTCATACTAAGGCGTGAAGCTTTGGATTCTTGATAGCTCTGGGAAAAGAAAAGGAAGGCAGAACAAGGATCAGGAGGACCTATCTGAACAAGAGAGAACAACAACTAGGGCTTCATGCAGAATAAACCCCACAGCCAACAACAATAGCAATAGAGGACTGGGTAAACTAGTTAGAACAGAAACCAACTATCAGTGGGCAGGAACAATTAGGGGCAATTTTAGGAAACTACTGCGAGTATGGCCGATATCACATGCTATAATTGCAACAAGAAGGGCATATGAGAAGGAATTATCCTCACCCATCAAGGCAACAAGGCCACCAAGAGATGGGCACAGTGTGGGTTAGCCGACCGGACAAGACAGACAAGGTAACTAGTAGCCTCGGCAGGGCCAGAACACAGGGGGAAACAGAGGAGGCAACTAGATATCGGGTGGTAGGATCTTCTCTCTCCAGGGACAAGAGAAGGAGTATGACCTAACTATCATACAAAGTACACTTGTGATATTTAGTACATGTGTGAAAGCATTGTTTGGTTCTTTCGCACTCTTTTGTATCTACTGCATATGTACAAACACTAGGGTTAAAGACCGAAGATTTAGACACAATAATGTATGTGACGTCCACCAGGAGGGCAAGTAGCAGTGGGTAAGATATTTCGGGCCTGTGACATAGACATAGTAGATTTTTTATTAACTTGTGACTTGCGAGTCATTAAGATGGCAGACTTTGACTCCTATTGGTCATGGATTGGCTATCAGCCCATAGAGCTGTGATTGACAATCACCGAAAGATTGTCACTGCATATTCACCTGACGAAACGTGCTTCAAATTCAAGGGGGATAAGTAGGATTCAACTTCAATGACACAATCAAAGTGGCACGATTAGTAGATGGCAGGCGAGTTTGAAGCTATGGGAGTTAGACCAAAAAGATTTAGGCTTTCTAAAGGTGGTCTACGAGTTTGCAGGCATATTTCTGGAGGAGCTACCAGGGTTAATGAAATAGGAGTTAGACTTTACGATTGAGCAACCTGGTATGATACCTATATTAATGGCCCTTTATCAGATTACGCCAACTGAATTACAAGAACTGAAGACACAACTCCAGGAGCTGCTTGACAAGGGGTATATCAGACCAAGCACATCATCGTGGAGAGCACCGGCGTTGTTTGTGAAGAAGAAAGAGGGCACAATGAGGATGTGTATTGATTGTCGATGACTTAATCAAGTCACGATAAAGAATAGGTATCCTCTACCTAGGATAGATGACTTATTTGATCAGTTGAGAAGAGCAACATGTTTCTCGAAGATTGATCTAAGATTCGGGAATCACTAGGTGAGGATTAAAGAGGACGATATAACAAAGACGGCATTCCGGACATACTATGGCCCCTATGAGTTTGTGGTAATGTCTTCCGAATTAACAAACATGTCAACGGTATTCATGTGTTTAATGAACCAAGTATTTGCACTGTATTTGGACCGTTCGTATTGTCTTCATTGATGACATGCTGATCTATTCACCGACGGAGCAGGAACACAAGCAGCATTTAAGGATTGCACTCTAGGTTCTAAGAGAGAACCAGCTATACAAAAAGGCCAACAAGTGCGAGTTCTGACAAAAAGAAGTCAAATTTTTGGGACATGTCATGTCGAGAAAATGGATATTGGTACGACAGCAAGGTTTAGGCAATAATGGATTAGAAGCAACCAACTTCGGTCTTTAAGGTTAAGAGTTTTCTGAGAATGTTCGGCTACTGTAGAAGGTTCATTCAGGACTTCTCCGTAATCGATAAGCCAATGACACGCCTTACCTAGAAAGATGTCAAGTTTAAATGGAGTGAAACTTGCGAGAAGACATTCCAAGAGCTAAGGCAAAGATTGACCAATGCGCGTACATTGGTTATACCGAAGTGGGACATATGCTATAATATATACTGTGATGCATCCAAGGAAAGATTGAGATGTGTACTTATGCAAAATGGACGGATAATAGCATATGGATCAAGATAGTGAAGGTTCATGAGAAGAACTACCCAATGCATAATTTGGAGCTAGCGGCGATGGTGTTAACATTGAAGTCATGGCATCACTATCTATATAATTTGAGGTGTTCATTGATTATAAGAATCTCAAGTACCTATTCACAAAAAAAGACTTGAATACAAGACAAAAAAAGTGGTTAGAATACCTCGAAGACTTCAAGTTCACTTTGTTAGACCACCTGGGCAAGGCAAATGTGGTGGCTGACGCACTAAGTCGGAAGTTAAGAGTGACAGTAGCAAATCTAGCAATTCGGGAGTAGAAAATGATGGAGTCAATGAATGAATTTGTCCTTCAACCGATAGAAGGTTAGGAAGGGGCCAGCTTAAATGCTCCGATTACAACACTGAAACTACATCATGAGATACTTCTGTTACAAGGGTTTGATCAAGAAGTGGCGATTGTCCAACACCAGATAGCTACCGACGAGGTCACGATTGATTGGATCATTGGTACTAACGGTGGATTGTAGTACCGGTAGAGGCCATTCGTACCGGATATTAGGACTTTGAGGGAATCAGTGTTAAAGACATTTCACTAGTCAAGTTTTGATGTTCATCCGAGCAGTAACAAGATGTATAAGGACCTCAAGAGATAGTATTGGTGGAGAGGCATGAAGAAGAATGTTGCCAAATTAGTCTCGACATATTTAACGTGTCAACAAGTGAAGGCAGGATATCAAAAACCTAGGGGGACGCTTCAATAGTTGCCAATTTCGGGATAGAAATGAGAGCACATCACGATAGACCTTGTGACAGGCTTGCCTCGGTTTATACAGGGTCACAATACTATATGGGTCGTGGTGGACAGATTGACCAAGTCGGCACATTTCTTGCCAGTCAATATGTCTAATAAAATAAAATCCTATAGCTGACTCTATATCCGGGACATAATCCGACTACATGGTGTGCCTATCACGATTGTATCTGACAGAGACTCTCGATTCATGTCGATATTTTGGCAAAGTTTGCAAAAGGCTTTGGGGACGAACGTACATTTGAGTACGACATTCCATCTTCAAACTGTCAGTTAGTCAGAGTGCACAATTCAAACATTGGAGGATATGTTGAGGGCTTGTATTTTAGATTTTCAAGGGCATTGAGAGAGACATCTGCCTTTGGTGGAGTTCGCTTATAGTAACAATTATCAAGCTAGTATGGAGATGTCGCCATACAAAGCTTTATACGAACGACCATGTCAATATCCAATATGTTGGATTGAGGTTAGAGAGACAAGTTTCTTGGGATAGAAATTGGTTCAGAAAATCACAGAAAAGATCAAGGTCATCAAGCAGAGGTTATTGACAGCTCAGAGCATGCAAAAGAGCTATGCCGATAAGAGAACATGGCCGTTGACATTCAAGGTAGGCGATCATGTTTTTTAAAGATCAAACCGAGAAGAGGTATTACTCGATTTGGTAAGAAAGGAAAGTGGATGCCTAGATATATTGGACCATTCGAAATTCTGGAGAGGATCGAAGAGGTTACCTACCGATTAGTGCTACCACCTCAAATCGGTCGGGTTGTTGATACTTAAGAAATACATGGCGTTGCCAAATTACATCTTGAAGTGGGATGACGTAATGTTGGATGAAGACACAACATATGAGGAGAAACCGGTATAGATTCTTAATCATGGCGAAAAGAACTTAAGAGACAAGATCATCAAGTTGGACTTAGCGTCTCGTAACCACACTCGATCGTAATGCATGAGGACTACCGTAATGATCACCGTGATCTTCTAATATGTAGTGCATGGACAATTTACACTGTTAGCGTCCCAATCATTGTTACGATAGGTTTCAATATGCCCCTTATTTAGTAATGTATGCACGTTCATCTTATATTTTATGATACATTTGATAGTTTATAACATGACAATTATCATGTATTATGGATAACACTAGTGATAACCCAAGATGCAAAAGCTTGTGTCGACTTGGATTTGAGATACTTACGGGCAACACTTGTGATGACCCGGGTTGGAGAATTATTGACATGGCAATTCTAACGTGCTTACATTGCCAGTGCTCCGATTGTTAGAGACAATGGGCTCTGACATGCTTGATGGATTATTGATGGATATTGTAAAACGTTGTCGGCGCTCGAGTGATTGTGACAACGGGCTCTGACATGCTATTTCGAAAATGTGACCAACTCAGAAATTACTCTTGAACTCTTTATATTATCTCAATTATCGATTTCAGTTACATTTTACTTTTGCACTTATATTTTTATTACTTTCCGTATAAATGGGCATCATTCATTTTGTCATATACATAAATTGAGATTTATGTGTAGGATTATTTATTGAGTCTCATAACTCATGGTTTAAATTTTTATGCTCTTGCCATTTCATGCTAGGTGCCAAAGACGGATAAGAGAAACCCGAGTTTCCAGTAACCGACGACACCATTCCGAAAGAAGATCAGATTGCATAGTGGTTTACCTGGACTAAAGTTTTAGTGCTCTGTAATTCCATTTTAGAATGTATTTTCTTTCATTTCAGTATTTTGTAATTCAAACTCGTATTTTACTTATTATGAAATAAAAATGTAGTTGTATTTTTAACTAATTTATTTTATTTAACGTCTCTGAAATTCGAGGCATTACACTTTCAATCAATTTTTGATGATTGTATCACATATACTAATGAAAATTGACTTTTTTGGATCAAAAAGTCTCCATGTGATAAAAAGTGTTAAAAACTCTTTACTATGGACTGCAAGTCCCATTTTTATACTTAATTATGCCAAACTTCCTCCTTGTACCACTTATTAAAAAGAGCTCACCTAACTATCTCTGTTTGTTTACCCATTAAACAACAAGAAAATAAGATATGTTATTGAAAGAGTTTTGTACACTTATATGCCAAATTTCTGTTTTTTTCCAAATGTCAATCTTGCTCATCCATTTTTTTAGTCATTGGATATGACACAATGCTATCACGTTTTGAAAAAGGCTTTAACTTTTTAAATTTTCAACAGCCATATAGGTAAAAGTATATTTGCATACTGTAGTATGGCATATAGAATATAAAAATGGAGAATATTCGCAATGGTGATACAAAATAAAGATATGGCATTAGGAATTGAGATAGATGTTTTGTGCACATCTAAACACAGATATATTCAGAATCGTTGGATGCACGTGAAATTCATATGACTACGGAGAACCCAACAGTGAATTTGACAATTTCAGATACATCTATATCTGAGTGTACATGAAACATCTATATTCCTAGACATCTTCTTACTCATTTGAGTTTGTAATTGTGTATAAATGGTACAGTTCTGTAAAACCAATTTTTGATTATAAAATATTATTTTTGATCCTCTTAAGTGGAGCTTCATAGGGTATTTGTCGAAGATACTCTTATATAGGATTGTTAACTATTTTTCGAATTTGATATAATAAATATAGGTACGACTATGGCCAATGACTTTTAGCTAGTTTACTGAAAAAAATTATCAATAAAATCGAAAGCAAGTGATAGAATGAATGAGATCACGAAAACACATGCAGAATAAACAAATATTAATACTGATCCACATCGATTGTCGTCAGCGCAACTCGGTGTTTTTTTGATGTGGTGAACCGGTGGCCTTTGCCTTTACAGCTCTAAACACCATTTGTACACTCTGTAAAATTAGGGAATGAGAGTATGCGATGTGCTGTGCTATGGAGTACAGCACATATTCTGTGATGAAAAAAATCATGTAGTTTTGAATTTTAAACAAAACTCCTTATACGTTGTGTGCACATATTTAGTTAACAAAATTTTATTTTAAAATTTTGAGTTCACGGTTAATCTCGAAATAGTTTTTTAAGACAATGGTGAATTTTA
>JABCMJ010020656.1:0-17369 GCA_014822125.1 Arbutus unedo | reverse complement strand
GTTGATTATTAGGGACGGGATACATCAAGATCTGCAGTGTTGTTTTTTCTTTTTTCTTTTTTGGCGATGAATTCACGTGGTTTGCTTTATTGATATAATGTAATGATAATTATAACGATTGTTGTTATGGTTATTAGATTTGCCATCAATGTTTTTCGCTTTTGCATTTTTGTGTGTCGGTGGATGGATCATCAGTTTGCTTTTGATTATCACCTATAGAATTAAAACCCACTGATGATGTTCTTCTACCGGACAGTTTGACTTCGGGTCTTTTTTTAAGCGTCCTGTGAGTGGTGGGACTTCTTACCTATTTATGCAAAGAGATTTCTTGAACAGTCATATTTTGACCCGAAGTCATCCCATAGTTGTTTGTGTGATGAATTCGGAAGTTGGAATTTTCCTTTTCTATTCTGGCTGTAGCATTGAATTTTGTATCGCTTCTGAACCTGAATGTTGTAGTTTACAGGTAATTTGCAATGTTTCTGAAAGAAGATGCAAATGTTTTGCTGAAGGTGGCCATTAGGCCTCTGTTTTGACGGATGCTAGACTGATTATTGCCGTTCAAGTGCTTTCTTCTCAACAGTTCTTGTGCTAGAACCAGCAAATTCACAAGGAGAGCATCATCATATTTTAACGAAACTTAAAAGGCAGTTCATTGACATCTTTGTTCCATGGGAGAGTGGGTAATTGGAGCCTTTATCAACCTTTTTGGAAGTATTGCCATCAATTTTGGTACCAACCTCCTTAAACTGGGTCATGACGAGGTACTACTTGCCTTTCTCCTCCACTGCATCTTCCCCCTAGCAAGAATTTGGATTTACTACAATACCTGTATGTAAAGCAAATGGAGAGCAGATTTGCCTTGGGAAACATTTTGTTGGTTTTTTCCCAGTTCCCTATGATATCTGTTACTGCATTGATGTTTAGCTGTAAGCCTGTACTATTTGTTGCAAAGCTTTTTTGAGGTACTGTCTTTTTCCGCAGAGAGAAAGACATTCCGTGGTAGGCGGTGAGGGGACAAATGGAAAGATTGTAATGAAGCCCATCATACACTTCCAGACTTGGAGAGTTGGTAAACTTCATTGTTTTGGTGCTTGTTTCTTTCCAAGTGTTCCTTCTACCCAATCATTTACCGTAACCAATGCGTAAATTTTGGCATGCAGGTATACTATTTTTTACCCTTGGAAATTGCCTTAATTTCATTTCATTTGGATATGCTGCTCAGGTCAGTACAAAATAGATGCAAAAAATGTTCAATTTATGTTTTCATTTCGACGACAAATACATGCTCTTCTTGGTTATATAATCGGCAATCGCAGGCTATCTTTCTCAACTGTGTTTTACCTTCTGCTTTGCAGTCACTTCTGGCAGCCCTGGGATCTGTTCAATTTGTCTCCAACATCGCATTTGCGTACTTTGTATTGAATAAAACAGTGACCATCAAGTATGTTATAATGTTAAGCGAGGCCATGAATTTTAGATTTATGATGTGGACACTAACTTTATTTTCCATTACTATTGCTGAGATTCTGTATAAAAAACATTGCTTCTATTACAGGGTGCTGGTTGCAACAACCTTTATTGTTCTGGGAAACGTTTTTCTCGTTTCTTTCGGAAACCACCAGTCGCCTGGTATGTCGCTTCTGATACTTTTATTTCCCAAGCATGCCGACTTGTGCGAAAGATCACTTAAGTTGGTAGTTGATAAAATTGTACGAGGAACGTATCATCATCTAAGATTCATGAAATTGACAGAAAGAATTGTCTAAAACTAGTAAGATTATGTAGATGCAAAGTTATGGAAAATGCCACGACAATAATGTTTTTAAGGCAAATAAACCCATTTATCCCAGGAACTTCTCAGTTATCCACTGTGAGGTATAAGGTTCAAATGCTTTTCACGTGTCATATGCAGATAGTAGATGAATGTAAACAACAACATTCTTAAATAGAACTCCATCAAAAACTGTTTCTTGATTGAGACAAATAGATAGATACCTCATACCAGTTATATGGAAATGGTCTCAATCTTTTCCATAGTTTTAGCACGTGTTCAACTTCATGAAAACAATTGTAGATATTTTTCTAGGTAATTCACGCGAGCACAAGAATTAGTAGTCCACTACAAGGTGAGATATTTTATGTTTTCTAACCTCGACCATCGAAGAGGTTTTGATACGAGTTTCAGGAATGTAATCAGTGACAGGTCGATATATGCACACTGAGCCACAAATGACTTCAGTCCACATGGCAGTGACTGTTAAGGTCTCATGCAGAAGCCCTTTTATGTGAATGATCACTTGCATATCGTTCTTTCTGCCAATTAAATAAGGTCTCAGACAAAATGCCTTTATCTGAATGGGCTCTTAGATTTGTAACTATTTCTGTTTCTCCAGTCCCTGCACAAATTCATGCATTTTGTGGCCATCTCTTGAGGAGGCGTCAGTTCTGGTGGCCATGTACACAGTTCATGCACTTGCACCAGGCACCAAATGCTCATTGTTACAGTACAATTATCTAGGTAGGAAGAAAAGGTCTTTGTGGTCAAGTGAACAAGCTTTTTTGTTTTATCTTTTTCCAATTGACAGTTTACACACCAGAGCAGTTGGCAGAAAAGTACAGCAACCTTATGTTCGTCCTTTACTGCCTCATTTTGGTCTTCGTTGTTGCCCTGCATCACTCTGTGTACAGGTGAAGACTTTTTTGTCTGCTGTTTGTAGGGTAGGATTTTGCTGAATGTGCAGTTATAAACCCAGGATTTGATCCTCGTAATAAGCTATGAAGCACGGGTACTCCAAAAATGTTTCCGTACGAGTATGGAGTACTGTTACGGCAAAATACGTACCTGGTACGTCAAAAACAGATCGGGTTCATTTCAATTTCTGGGTATGGCATTAGTATGACATTGATATAGGATGGGTACTTCTGCGAGTACGGCTTCGGTACGCCTGTTTTTTCCTTCTTATGTTTTAGATGCTTAATAGGAACAACTAAAATTTTTTCTCTCTTTTAAATTTTAAAATCCGATATTTTTATTTGTTGTTGTTTTCTTTTTAGCAACAAAACTGTTTTGAAGTACCCATAAAAAAGGCACTGAGTATTTGGGAAATTTATTAAGTAAAGGTGGATTTGTGTATATGCAGTATACTATGTTTCTCTTTGGAGTTACGTCAGGAAAATGTAAAAAAGATGATTACCTGTAAATAAAAAATACGATGAAGAATTTCCCGAACTATCGAATTCAAGTAGAGAATGTGAGTTGTAGTATGAAGTACCGCACATTTGCTTAAAATTTTTGGGATATTAATTGAACCTTAGAGTAGATAAATGCTAGACGTTTAGCATTATTTAGATCAAGATGAAGTATTCCTAGATTTGTTGTTAATCTTACACATTATAAAAATCAAAGACGTACCCCACTGCACCAGCACCGTGTTTTTAAAAGTTTTTTTGCACCGCCGTACCCGTATTGGTGCTTCATAGGTAATAAGTCTACTACTTATTTTTTTACTACTTTCATCTTGTAGCCTCATCACAAGTTGACGTCAGTCCGTTCCGTTCTGTTAAACTGGTTAACGTAAGAAAAATTCTAAAGCACACATGGCCGTTTCTTGGCTCTTTCAAATTGATGGCTATTCCAACTGTGGATAACATTTAATGCCATAGGACAACACAACCTTTCATCCTATCTCTCTTATTTCGCCCACAACCAGCACTACATCGCCTTCTCCCTCCCCTGCCCTTCAACACACTTCCTACGTTCCCACCCTCCGGCGCTTGTCCCTCCTGGCACCCACCAGTCACTTTGACGGCCCCGCCACCATCTCCCTGACTTTTCCAGATCTCCACAACCCCTCTCTCACCATTGCATCCGCTGCCATGCCCTCCGGAACCTTCCCAGCCTCGCCACCCCCTCCTTCACATTCACCAACCTTCGGCCATAATGTCTGTCTAAGATCGAACACCAAAATCCAACAAACTAAATTCAACGGTGCTACTATATATTTGAACACCAACATCCAGAATTGAAGACGAGATTACGGTGGGTATTTGGCAATGGGGCTACTAGGTGTTGCGTTGGTGGTTGCTACTTGGGGGGTGGTTGGAGGATGCAACTTTGTATTTGTCAATTGTGCAACTGTGTTTTTGTAATTTGTGGTGTTGGTGAGAGAGATATAATGGCGATGGAGTTTTTGGAGGTTTTGGCGCTTTATTGTGGAGCAAAGTTTGCTTGGAGTGTGCTGTGATAAGAGTGAGAGGGAAAGGAAAGAGATGGGAGGAATAAAGAAGAAAGAAAGAAACTAAGAGGGAGGGATCAGATATTGGGTTACTGTGGTGGCTGCCACCAAGGTAAACCACAAATTTATCTATCTCCGGTAGTCCGTTTAAACGGAGATAGATGGACAGTTCAAATTGAGACCAAGTTACAAGGGTCAAACTGGGCTTTTTGTATGTAATGTCCCCTAAATAAAATCAGCAAGCCACTAGCTCAGCCAGAATTTGAAAATGCAGGAGAGGAGAACTGCTTGCAGTACCTGGACATGACCTTAAGCCGTATTGGCGCATGTTGCTTCCTTTTTCATATGCCATTGTATCTGGTGCAGTGGGATCGTGTTCAGTGTTGTTTGCCAAATCCCTGTAAGCTGAAGCTCTAGTTTTTATTGCCATCTTGGATGCTCAAAATGTGTGGATTACCATACTGACATTCAGTACCTTGATTTTTGCAGCTCTAACCTGCTAAGATTGTCAATGTCTAGCAGCTATCAGTTGCATAGCTGGTTCACATACTCTATGCTTCTATTGTTTCTTAGTACAGCTGGCTTTTGGGTAATCATTGGCTTATACAAGTCATGGTTGCTATTCTTAGATATATTTTTTATTTAATGTGCTTTGAAATTTCTGATTTTGTTCTTAATGTGTCTGTAACTGCAGATGGCAAGGTTGAATGAAGGATTATCACTCTTTGATGCGATACTTATTGTTCCTATGTTCCAGATTGCTTGGACTTTCTTCTCTATTTGTACAGGATTTGTATACTTTCAAGAATATCAGGTCCACACCCAACCCCCCCCCCCCCCCCCCCCCCCCCCCCTTCCCTCTCTATACACACACAGAGAGCGTGAGTATTGGTACTTACTTAGGTTGAGGTTCACTCAAGTTGTCCATCCCAAAAACTCATGTGTACAAAATATCAATGTAAAATGAAATCTATTATGTCAGAAGATGTGTATTTGTCTAGTTTACGATCACATAAATGGGACATTAACAGTGCCTGCTTATAAATTATTCTTCCTTGAATGCATCATTATATCATCAGCTTTCGCTGAAACCATTGTATGGAGATAATGTCTTTTTTCATGAAAAACCTTAGAAATGAACCAGCCAACAATATTGCATTGCGCCAATTCTGGGTAAAAGGACCAGAACAGATCTGGTGAATCAGTTAGCCAGAGCAGATCAAATCAACATGTACTTCTTGACATATGGGTAGTGTTCGTTCCATTGAGTGAGTTTTGGCTAACATGTCTATCATGTGGCCATCTTGGATTTGATGCATATGGTGGCATGAGCTTCGGTAACATATCAATTACGGCTTTCTGTGCATCTTCAGTTACCCCTCATATTCATGCCATTGATGGCGTCCCGATATTGAGCTTTTTTCGGTCTTCTTTCAATCAACTAGGTTTGTTCTTGTTGAATATCTTGCTGAGTTCCTCTTCGTGAAGTTCAATGGAAGTTTTTAGTACTGATTGCCATGAGCAGTACTGTAGACGTACGAGGATTATACATACGTGTATAGAAAATGGCAGTGTGGTCAGAGTCCATTCATTCAGTACAAACACAAGTCTTGCAACTTTGATGCGTACTAAATGTTTAACCCGGTTTAGTTTATTCTGTCACCATAAGCACATATATCATGGAGACACCATACGCTTGTTTTGATATTAGCAATATTCAGCCATGCTTCTCTTGCATAGGCATACATGTTGGCAGACTTATTGGCAGTTAGCCTTGCACCTTTAATGCCTACTAAATATTTAACCTGGTTTAGTTTATTCTGTCACCATCATATATCGTGGAGTCTACATGTGCTTGTTTAGGTATTAGCAATGTTCAGCCATGCTTCTCTTGCATGCATATACATGTTGGCAAACTTATTGGCAGTTATTTTAGCAGGTATTTGGTGCTCTGAGGACAACTATGTTCATACTAGGAATGATTTCTGTATTCATAGGCATTTCTTTGCTGGCACCAGACGAGGCAAAAGGTAAGTTGTGGGTCATGTTCTTTTGTAGTTTCTGTTAATCTGAGGATGAAGATAGAAACTAACTTGGAGCTTTTCAGGAGTCGAAGTCAAGGATAGTGCATTAGTTTCTGTGGCATCCTCAAGCATTTCAACTGATGTAGACAGGTGCAAGTCATTTTTATACTCACTGACGAATCAAGTTTCAGGCTAAATTTTGGAGATCTATGTTTCAACTAACTTGTGAAAAAAAGTTTTCCACTCTCCCATGCATCTCACCTATAAGATTGACATGATCTGCTCTTAAAAAACCCAACCTGTATGACCGTTGAATCAAGGACTCCAACTAAAGGAATTCTTAGGATATATTTTATCTGCAATCTTTAGTGGGATGGCAATCTGGTTACTAGGAATCAAATATTTAGTAGTAATCTAATATACCTGCAGTAATGTGATTCTAATGTTTTGATTACTTTGGAAACCTTATTCAGGAAACATATTTGTAGGAAATTTATGGAGTAAAACATTTTCTTTTCTTTATGAATTTGAGATTGGAATCCAAAGTAACCATAGGAGAGGCTGGGGATCAAATTCCTACTTAGTTAGGGAATGTGATTCCAGGTTGGATGGTCATTCGAAAGTACTTCCTCTTATAATCCTTGCAAACATAAGATTTATAGGTTGCAAAATCACGTTCCGAGTTTTCTGTGCCAATCCAAACTGGATCTCCATTTTCATTTATTACTCAAAATACTTGTTCCAGGTTGGTTGTGGCCTCTGAAGATACGCAAATTAAAGACATTAGATCACTTATGCAAGTGATGCGAATAAAGGCTGCTGAAGTGGTGGTCAAGGCAAAGGTTCTGACTTGCCTTTTGTATCCCCTCTCCGGATGGAAACCTTGTTTTAATTGTAGTACTTACTGCTGCTTATTTTGGCTTTCCATACAGGCTGCTTGCTCATTATCCTTGGGTTTTGGAGAAAACTCGATGCATGCGTCTTCAGTTCTGGTGATGCCCATGGTTTCCTCTAAGATGACAGGTTTCAGAGGAAGTTTCGATCGGTCTAAGTTTTCCTTCTCAAGAAGCTCTGGTTGGACTCGGATATCTGGGGATGAGGACGCTGAAAAAATGCTTGAGACGACGTCAATGCTCACCCCAAACGTTCTTTAGGTATAGGTATGCAAATGAATTTGGCTTCTGGATATGGCAAATGATTCTTTTTGTTCACTACGTATAACGAGCATTCAGAATATCTTGCCCTTGTTGTATCTATTTGTGTATATATTCTTGTAATTTGAAAAATATGCCATGTACCAGGCTGTTGTACACCTAGGTCACTTCATCGAAAAAGAGTACACGCTTTTTCTCTTCCTTGAATTCTTTCTTTCCTTTTTCTTTCGTTGTTGTATCAGTAGAAATTTGCGTGTTGGCTTTCTGATCGGTGAATTCATTGTTCGGTTGTCCTCCCGAATGTTGTAATAGCAAATTCAATCAAATCAATGTCTTCGTGTGGGTGCAGGAAATGTGGAGACTTCTTGGATACGCCTTGTTGTCAAGACTGCATATTTATGAGCTTGTCTTGTGAAATTTCTTGCTTCATTCTTGTCTTATGGCAATACCTTTGGCTAAGTAGTCTCACTTAGGGTCAAACCACTTCGATCCCTCGGTTGAGTCTATGTTCTCTTTCTGCTATGAATACAAGCGAAGATGATATTAGTATTGAATTTACTCTTTTTATCCAAATTGTTTGCTTCTGTTAGACCATCTGTACCTTCTAATGGGGAGAAAACTGTCAACGATCTCAGACCACTTTTACAGTTTCATTTTCTTTTTATGGGTATAATCATTTTGGGAGGTTTCCTCTTATGACTTATTCAATGTGTTTTCTATTTAGTACATACATATCAGCTGTATCTTGTAAATACCAAATCCGTAGACACTGCTTTCACGTATATCGAACTTTATCTTGTATCAAATCGGCAAATACTGTTCTCGCGTATTTTGAACTTTAAGGTACTCTTGCCAATATTGAACTACGGTATTTAGCGAGCTGAAAACAAGGCCTTCGTAATCCTACTGGCATTATCCCAACCTCTCAACGTGAAGGTTGCGGGTTCGAGCCCCGCATAGGTTCTGGTTTCTTTTTTTTTCTTTAATACACAAAATATTATCGAAAGATTCCAAACCATCAAATAATCTAAATAAAATGTATTTAAAAAAATTAGTTTAATTCACTTGCCCATTACAATTCTCAATGCCAATTTTCTGGGTATGCTTATTGATTGGAGTACTATACAGTACCCCTAGGGTGCTACATGCAGGTGTTTGGATCCGCCTTTATCACGTGTTGAAATGAAATTCATACACTTAGATGTGTCTGTTGAGTTAAATTATTCTTATTACATTAGCCTACTAAAGCCCCCATTTAGTTGGTTTATTTATTAATATGCTATTATAAGGTGTCTAGAATTGATTATAATTATCGAACTCTTTGCTTGATTATAGATTTTTCTACTAATAATCCAGCTAATTGGAAAATCGATCCATTACATTGATGATTTGAACTTTTTATCTTATAGTTTATAGCGTAAATATTAATAGAAAATTAAAGTTCGCTCGTCGGATACTTAAAATTGTTGAAACTTTTGATCAGAATTTTTTATCTAATCTAGATATATATGATGTTTGCTCATGTAGACTTTGACCTCGATAAATTGAATATGTTGTGTCAAAAATACAAGAGGCTCAACAAAGTAATAAATATTGAATCATTAAAATAGAATCGCGGTAGGTTGGGATAGTGTTTATGTTACAAATAGAATTTATGATAGTGTTCATATTACAAATAGAATTAATGCCACGCACACTCCTAAAGTTATATATCTTCTTAGGTAAGCAAGATATTATGTGGAGATACGCGAGTAGATTTGCCAAGCAAAAAACAGTTCATCATCTCGATAATTAATGATTCAAATTTGTTAAAGAAAATTTATAAAAAAAATATTTTTAACAAATTTAAACAGTTAGAAATAAGTTTAGATAATCGAGGTCACATAAAAATGCTCATCACATCCAAAGCGAAATTGCAAAAAGAGCAAGTCCACCAACACAACTCTTGTGCACATATTCGGACATAGATGTGTATAAAAATGCCCAACACACGTGAAATTCTTTATTATTTTGTGAGCTTTATGTACATGAAATATTTTAAATATATCTGTGTCTAGATTTATACATAAAAGTTCATGACTGTAGACTCTCGCAAAAAAAAGAACACGTTATTTTCTAGACACGCTTTCATCATTGCGAGTAGGTTTGTTTGGCGCCACTATCTGTACGCATTCATGTGTGAAGTCTGCACCTATTAATTTGTACAAATTCATGAGTGAAGTCTACACCGATCACAAGAATTTAAAGTACATCTATACGAAGAATGAGCTTATATTCAAACAACGTCGATGGCTAGAGTGAATGAAGGACTAACCCGAAAAGGTTCGCGTTGTAGCGGACACATTGAGTTGAAAAGCGACATAAAAATTAAATCATCTATAACAACTCGACAAATGACTCTTTGAGAAGCAAGAAGAGGGATCTTCCATATGCCTGAGTTTGAATTCTTCTAGAATTGATCGCTCCACGTAAAATTTTTCTTTATTGGAAAAGTCTATGTACACAGATCATTTGGATATATTCGAATATAGATGTGTCTAGAATCGTTAGATGCATGTGAAAGTCTTAAATTATTAAGAGTCTCATGTTCATCCAATAATTCTGAAAATATTTGTGTCCAAATATAGCCGAATAGTTTGTATTTTATTTCGTAAATATATTTGTGGTTAAATTAGGCACAAAATTCGTGTTTGAGATATTTCTCTTGCCAACGTACCTTCACCAACTAGTCAAAGGGTAGTCCTAGCTGTTTGCTAGCAGCCTTTTCATCATCTTGGGTGGGTGTGTTCTGTTCACAAGTGAAATGTGTAAAACCCAATGGGTTGAAGGTAGAGAAATCCATTGGGGAACCATGGGATCATCATCCAGATTGCTAGAACTCAAATTGATGAACTGCAAAGGTTTGCAAGCATTCAATTTCTTCCAGAAACTTTCAGTTTATGCACTTGTATCCCTCATCACCGACGACGATCCCGGCGAGAAGAAGAAGCAGCAGAGAACGCCAACAGATACTGAGGGAGATAAGAATCCTGAATGGAATCACGAGATGCGGTTCGATCTGAATACGGCTAGTCCTGACGATCACCTCTTTCTTCATGTTGATTTGCGGTGTGAATTAGCCGTGTTTGGAGATAAATCGCTCGGCGAAGTACGCGTTCTGCTCAAGGATCTGATTGGTGGAAGTAGTAATAAGGAAGATGAAGAAGGTTTCTCCTCCAATGGTGTAGCTAGATTTGTTAGCTACGAGGTTCGCACTTCCGAATACAAGCCTAATGGAATCCTCACTTTCTCTTTCAAGGTACTGAACCAACATCTTTGTGCTTCTGCTAATACTACTGCTGCTGCTAGTGCTGGAATGAACGACAATTGTGGGCATATCGACGGTTATACTGTCGTTAATCCTGTTAACAACAATCTCCATCACCAGAATAATCAGGATTCGATGACCTACTTCCCATCTGCATCGTATATTGATTCCCAGGGTGAGAATTTGCATATCCCCCAGGGCCAGTATGATCAGGGAGGTTCTGCCTACTACTCGAATGCGGAATCAATGCCTCATCGAATTCAGTATCCGGCCTTGGAAACCCCATCAAATCCACCAACACCGACTGGGGAAGGTTATATCAGTTATCCACGACTCAATCATGATCCGTTTCAGTATCCCTCAGCATATCCCCCACCCCCACCCCCACACCCACCACCACCGACAATACATGTACGTCCGGAGCTGTCACGGCCACCATTTCCACCTCCTCCTCTTCCTTATCCTCCTCCTCCTCATCATCTTCATCATTACATGTCACATGGAGCAGTCTATCGCCCACCCCCACCTTGGGACGTATATGGACATTCTCACAGTATGTCTAGTGACATATACTACAATGGAGATGGAACACACCGCTATTGACAGGCACTGCGAAGCTTGGAAGGTGGGGAAGAGATATAGCGGCTGGGATCATGACCACCGCGATGATGGGCGGTGGCAGCGGTGGTGGTTGGTGCCATTGCTATGTTGTTGTGAATGGTAGCTGAATAAAGCTGCCTCCTTTTGTATGGTAGTTGCTTTCTTACTTACACTGTGTTTTTCAGCTACAATATTTTGTAACCATATGTTCAGTCTTCGGAATTCTATACAATATGTGCGCATACTTATGTCTATAAGTCTGGATATAGATGTGTTAAGTTTTGGAATTCCAAAGTTAGTGTTTACCTTTCATTGCAATCAATATATAAGTACAACTAAGAATATAATTACACAACAACCCTCTAACACTAAGCTAATTACTAATTACACAATTAATCTACATGTGTGCCTATATCTTAATACTTCCCCTCAAGTCGGTGCGAAGATATCAATCAAACCCAACTTGGACATAATTAGATGAAATATCTTACCGCCAAGGCCTTTTGTGAATATATCCATTAGTTGATCTTCAGACCGCACATAAGGAAAACATATGAGACCATTGTTTAACTTCTCCTTGATGAAATGCCTGTCAATCTCTATGTGCTTTGTCCGATCATGTTGAACAGGATTGTGAGCAATGCTTATGGCAGCCTTATTATCACAGTAGAGTTTCATTGGACCACTATTGCTAAAACCCAAATCACATAACAGTGTTCGGAGCCACAAAAGCTCACAAACACCATGTGCCATGGCTCTATACTCTGCTTCTGCACTGGACCTGGCAACCACGGATTGTTTCTTACTTCGTCAGGTCACCAAATTCCCCTCAATGAAAGCATAGTAGCCAGAGGTAGAGCGTCTGTCATCTATGGAACCTGTTCAGTCCGCATCAGTAAATATTTCTTGACGCAGATGACCATGGCTAAAGAACAAAATTCTCTTTTCTGGAGCTGACTTGAGATATCTCAAGATACAATAAACAACATCCATATGTGTGGTACGTGGATCCTGTATAAACTGACTAACAACTCCCACAGTATATGAAATATCCGGTCTAGTATGAGCTAAATAAATCAAACGACCCACAAGTCTCTAATATCTCTCTTTGTCTGTACGTTCCCCCGTATTGCCACTAGGATGGTGATTAGTCTCAATAGGAAAATCTGCAGGTTCACAACCAAGCATACTTGTTTCCTTCAACAAATCAAGAATGTACTTCTGTTGAGAGATAAAAATGCCTTTGTCAGACCTCGCCACTTCCATTCTAAGAAAGTATTTCATTGATCCTAGATCTTTGATCTCGAATTCTCGGGCTAGTTGAGCTTTGAGGTCAGAAATGTCATCCACGTCATTGCCTGTCATTATTATATCATCAACATAAACAATAAGGATAACAATCTTGCTACCACTTCTTTTGATAAACATCGTATGATCAGCATGACTCGCCGGTATCCAAATCTCAACATAGCCTTCGAAAACTTGTCAAACCAAGCTCTTGGTGATTGCTTTAGCCCATACAATGCTTTCTTCAATCTACACACCTTTCTTTCACTTGCGGTCGAGGAAAAATCCGGCGGTATCGCTATATAGACTTCCTCTTCTAAATCACCATGGAGGAAAGTATTTTTCACGTCAAACTGTTGAAGGGGCCAATTCAGGTTTGCAGCACAAGAGAGTAGGGCCCGTACAGAATTTATTTTTGCTACCGGAGTAAGGGTCTCTTCGTAGTCAATCCCATAGGTTTGAGTAAAATCTTTAGCAACCAGTCTCGCCTTGTATCTGTCAACTGTCCCATCGGCATTATGTTTAACAGTGAACACCCATTTACAGCCCACTGGTTTCTTTCCTCCTGGAAGAGATACTAGTTCCCAAGTACCATTCTTTTTCAAAACTGTCATCTCCTCTACCATAACTTTCTTTCACTTAGGTATCCTAATCACATCCTGCCAATTTTGTGGAATAGATATAGAAGAAAGAGATGAAACAAAAGTATGGTACAAAGTAGACAAGCAATCATATGAGACAAACTGAGAAATAGGATATTGAGTACACTGTCTAACACCTTTTCGAAGAGCAATAGGAATATTAAAATCACTTGACTCAAGAAGGAATGGTTCAAAAGAAGATTCATTACCCGATAAGTCAGCGTAGAGTCTGGAACTGGAACTGGTGATTGGCAAGATGGCACCACACATGAAGATTTGCCTTTTCTCTTATATGTTTGCAATACCGCTGGCTTGGCAAGCTGTTGTTCATGCCCAACCTGTTCACCAGTGTCCTTGCCTGCCCTGTGAACAGATATAGTTTCCCCTCTGTCAATGGTGAGTATCTTCTTTTCCCCCTCACTAGGAGATGGTAAAAACATCTCTTCCTCCTTAGTAGATGATGACTCTCCCTGAAGAAATAGACGGGGTGGAAGAGAGTAAAAAGACTTGGTCTCTCAAAAGATAACATCCATAAATACAAAAAACTTCCGAGAGTGAGGATCTTTACACTTGTAGCCCTTCTGGGTGGGCGAGTACCCGATAAAGATACACTTATGAGTTTTATGACCCAACTTGCCACCCACAGGATGAGAAGTATGGACAAAATAGACACAACCAAAGACTTTTGGAAAAGAGAGGAAACCAGACACTGGTTGGGAAGACACGCAAAAGGGGTTTGAAAGTGAAGAACACTAGAAGGCAGACGGTTGATAAGATAAGTAGCGGTCAAAATCGCTTCGCCCCAAAAATATTTGGGAAGATGCATGGTAAGTAGAAGGGAGCAAACAACTTCAGCAAGATGACGATTCTTGCGTTCAGCGACCCCATTTTGTTGTGGGTGTCAACACAAGTTATCTGAAAGAGAATGTCATGTTCATCCAAATAGGCCCGAAAAGCCTGATCAACATATTCGGTGCCATTATCACTACGAAGAACTTGAATATTGGTTTCAAATTGTATGTGCACCATCCGATGAAACAGTGTGAAATAAAAAAAAAATCTCACTTTTGGACTTGAGGGGATACACCCAAGTTACACAAGAATAACAATCAATGAACGTCACAAACCAACGAAATCCTTGAAGAGAGGTAACAGGGGAAGGGCCCCAAACATTAGAATGAATAACCATAAAAGGAGAAGTACTTCTTTTATTAATAGGAGCATAAAAAGAGCGTTTATGTTTCCTAAGTTCACAAGCTTCACAAAAAAATTGACTTCTAGAATACGACTTAGTCAAATGAGGAAAAAGTTTCTCTAAAATGTCAAAAGAAGGATGACCCAATCTTCGGTGCCACTGATGCAGTAAAGAAATATCAGAACTACTATGTGGGCAACTCTTACGCAAGTGAGACATACAGTATTGTGAGAGATTCGCGTACATCATACGGCTCGGACACATCTATTAGGATTTGTTGTGCACGCAGACTTTCTCTAGTATTTAACAGAACGTAGAAGTAAACAAGAAGTTTTTGTTTCATAAAATCAATTCAAGTTATGCTACTGAATTGGGTTAATCAAGATATACAACATATCCTATTGAATTGACACTGCTCACTATAGTTTGAATAAAGGGCAGTAGGCATATTGTTCCAGTTTGACAAAGTGGTAGAATCTACAAATAAAGCGGGCTGTGCCACAGTTAAAGGTGTAGCTAGAGTGCTCTTAAGGACTATGGCTAGTGTGTTTGTGAGCTTAGAAGAACTGCATCCAATGACTCTCCACCAAGCACAACTTTCGAAAACAGGAAAAGAAGATAGGCCCACACTAATACTTGAGTCTAATCGAGTGATCTAACCAGCTAAAGTTGTTTGGTTCGTTTCCCCTTCTCTTTATTTGATTTCATATGGGATGAAAACTGTGTATTACAACCAACACAAACCAACGAATAACACAACTCGTGGCTCGTGAGGAAACGACTAACTTAATTACTTGGCAATCCTATAGATGAAAAGCCCTTTTCATACCTAAGGTTACTGAACTTCTCCCAAGGAAAACTGTCCAAGGTGGTAAACTAGTGGTGGCCAGCGCCCCTCTGATTCCTAAGATAGTCTAAGCTTGAACGACCTTTGGGACTCGAATTGGGTGAATGAGATTTTTCCTACATTCGCTCCTGGGGAACACCCTTTTCAGTGTTTTTCTTAGCACTGGAGTGATTATGTGGCTTCTCGTCTTCGCCTTACCCATGCCTTTTGTCCCCGTGCTATCTTCTTTGCCGTCATTAACTTCCCATTTCCTTATCTTTAGCACTCCATACAATATACTTATTTCTGAAAGTGTTATGTTCTTAACAGTGTTGTTCAGTGAAATAGGGCAAAGGCACTGAGAACTACACTTTCGAAATTCGAATACAGTATCATTACTTAGTGGAATAGAAAAGCAAAAGGTAAAGAAAAGCAAGCCTTGAGCTTTAAACTGTTAATTTCTTATTCCCTGGCCATAAAAAAGCCACAAAAGTTGCTCCAGCACTACCTCTAAAGTGATGTAAACCTTCATCAATACTACTACAATTGTTAGCGTTGCTTCTTTTTATAACTTAGTGTCCGGGTCAACTTACGCGCACTTCGACTAATTTTTGGAGAATCAATTTCTCTCTACTAGTAGAAGACCCAATTAAAGTCCAGGCAAAAGTAATACATGGACTGGCCTCGTAGGAGTTGATAACACCTGAGAAGTTTCAAACCTAAGATCCTAAGAGAAAACAAATCCCTAAGTTCCGGACTTTAACCACTAAGCCAATCTCTTCGGGGTTAATGTTGTTAAGCCTGTCCATCCCCTTTAACCTTTTTTGACTCTGTTTTTTCCCTTTTCCTTCTTTTTCACTCCTTCCCAACTGCTACCTGTGCTGCTTCGTCCTAGCTAATTGCACTATAAACCAATTGGGATATGTTCCCTCTTTCATTCCTCAAATTCCTCCTTGAGATGGGAAGTAAATCATATTTCTCTCTCTCTCTCTCTCTCTCCCCTTTAAATTGCGCCATTACATTTGGCTTTGTATTTGAGAAATCCAAGTGTAATTGAGATACATTCTCTGCATAAAGAAAGATGAAAAACAAAGCTGTAACAAGGCTCCTGAAGCAGATAGTGGAGGCGCTGGCATCAGTAACAAAGGCCAAGTCCGTGGCACTGAGCCTCAAAAGCAAAATGAGTGATATCAAGGCTCGGGTGACGATATTCTCGCTGCTCTACTTAAACAAACAGTCACTGCTAGGAACCATCCGGCCAAACAAGCTCCGCGCAGCCTTTCACTCTCACCACCGGAACCTGCAGCAGGAGCTTAATGGTGGTGAAGACCAGGACCAGATCAGTAACCAGGCTAATGAGGTTCTCTACCGGTATATTAGTAACGTTGGGGATGATGCTATGGTGGCCAACCATGTTCAGACCAAGTTTGTAGAGGAGGAGGCAGCTTATGGTTGCTACCAAAAAGACAGAGAAGAAGAAGGCAACAAGGACAATGTAGATGAGGAGGAGGGGGACAAGGATGATCTAGCACAATCACTGTTGGAGGAAATGGGGTTCAGGGATCACGATGCAGGAACATCAGCAATGGCATTGGTTAGGGATTCCAAGGAAGAGGAAGAGGGGGAGGGGGAGGGGGAGGGGGAGGGGGATGAATATTTCAGGCTGGAGGACAGGATAGATGAGGTAGCAGAGTTGTTCATAAACAGGTTCCACCAGCAGATCAGGATGCAAAAGCAGAACTCCTTGAAGGAATCATTGAAGGATATCAACCTCTAGCTAATTCAAACACAAAATGTAGCATCGAGCTTCATGAAATTATCATTGATTTGTATGGTAGCGAGGACACCCAAAAGGCCTTTAGTTCTGCTTGTTGGAGTCTGATATTCAACACTACTTGTGCTCCAGTTCAGTTTTTTACCCATAGATTTCTGTTATGGTGGCATGTGGAGCAAGTGGTATTTGGTTACCTCACTGAAAAGTACGGAATATCTCACTGGTAGGGATGGCAGTTCCATTGGTCTTTTGTCCATATGTTTACACCGTATTTTTACACATGTCGAAGAAAGAGGTTAAGTGGCAATCTGAGAAAATCAGGC
>JABCMJ010020654.1:0-11682 GCA_014822125.1 Arbutus unedo | reverse complement strand
AAAACACCCAGAAATCGCAAAACTAAATGTTCAAACTAATTCATTGAAATGTTAAAAAGGTGGGGAAGAACACTGACCTCCTAGAAATCGCAGGGGATAGTATCTGAAATCGCACCAGAAAAATGCTAAAATGGCACCAGAAATCGCACGCTGGAGAAAAGAAATCACCGAAATGTTCAAACGAAATCACCGAAATGGTCAAGCGGTGGGGAAGAACGCTGCTGCTGATTTTGAGCTTCGCAGAGAGAGAGTATCCGAAATTGCACCAGAAAAAAATGCTGAAATGGAGGGGGGATGGTGGCGTGGAGGGTTTCTTGACGCAAAAATGATACACACGTCACTTTTACGTATCATTTTTTCACATCATTTAAAATTATGTCATTTTGTGTTGAAAAAAATCATATTTTTTTTTACCCATATCGTTCAAAACATATTTGAATTTTCATCAATATAAAACGACATAATTTTAAATAACGTGTAAAAATAATGTGCCTATGTGTTGTTTACGTACCTCGGTACTTTTGGGGGGCGGAATGGAGGAAACAGGAAGATGAAAGGCACTGACACTTGATATGACACTTTTGAGGGGGGAAATTTAGAATTGGGGAAGTAATCTTAGCCGTTCATTTAAAATCTAGATTCATCTCAACCGTTCAAAGTGTGAAAAAATTAGTTTGTGAAGAAATAAGTTTAAAAAATGACCTTGTATTATTATATAGATATTATAGATATATATTAAATGTCAAAAACAAAGTTGAAATTTTTTTGTGCAAACCAAATATATTTCTATTTTTTATAAATCAAAAAACAAACTAAAAATAAGTTATACAAACAAGTTTTTTATTTTTGTTTTTTAAAAACAAAAAAAAAATTGAAAAACAAAAAACAAAAAATAAAAAATAAAAAATAAAAAATAGAAAACAAAAAATGTTACTAAGCCGATCCTAACGTTCTTCTTCCTTTTAAAATTATGTTAGCCATTTCTTTCTCACTCTCTCTCTCTCCCCTTTTTTTAAAATTTCAATCCCACGGAAATGCCAATTTTCACAAACATCACTGTCATCTCATTTGCCTTTACCTTATATGCCGAGGGCAAGAAAATGTTTAGTTGGTATTAGCTTTTGGGAGGCTTGTTTCGCATCATCCAGTCCAATCGCACAACTTAGGGGTTGGGCTTCGATTTGCAGAACCAACTTTCCAACTAGACACTACTTGGCAGTTGGTCCACCACCTGTGGGTGGTTGGGTAGTAAGAATCTATGCAATTCAAGTATCAAATAGAACGAGTCATAACTTGTCTGCCTAATCAAATTTTGCACTGCTCCTATCATAAGTTAGAAAAGAAAGCGTACATTTAGACATTCACATCTGTCGTGGATTTTATGCACGATGCCATAACTGATGTCATGGCTGCAGCATTTTCAGGCTGGTAATTTCTCCTACCGAAAACCATGTTTCTGGAATAAAAATAGCCTATCCAGTTGTTGTAAATAAGAGCATTTCAACCCTTCCTAATCATCAGTCAGCCAACAAATATAATTGCAGGAAAATATGGATCAAGAACTTTGAACCTGCATGGTCTTGAAACAAATCCAACTCATGGAAAAAATGAACTGGTCAAACGATCCAAGTTCACCAATTCAAGAACTCAACTAGAAGAGTATGAATGCATCTACCTAATCAGAAAACATTATTAACAGGAAAACACTAGATCAGTTACAGGTCATCAGCAGCTTCAATGTCATAATGATAATCAGAGAACTTAAAAATGTGACCACCACCTCCTACTCCTGTTCTCCCTTTGGTTGCGTGGCCAGGAGGAGCCAGAAGTGTGATTAGAACGCTGTACCCGTCCCAGGACGTCATGATGGCCATTTGGCCCTCTCCTTTCTGTCAGAGGATTGCCTAACCACAACACAAGAACAATACCTACAAGACTAACAATCGGAGCAGCAGCAAGAAACAGCCACCTTCCCCTTGCACTGTCCCATGTGGCATGCTCATGTTCCTCCCTTACAAAATCTGCCTGCAGCGTTCCATCTGCCTCTCCATCATCATTGATGTCAGAGGAACTATCCTCCTCACTCATCTCCCGCTGCTGGATTTCATCAACCTCTAGGCTGGAGCTAGTAGTGTTCCGCTTGCCTTCCTCATAATCTTTGTCATCAGTTGGAAGTTCGAACCGACAAAGGGGACACGAGTTCCGTGCCGTTAGCCATGGCAAGATACAAGAAGGGTGATAGAGGTGAAAACAAGGAAGCTGATTTACAACAGTGCCAACAGATAGAAAATCCTTGCAGATTGCACATGCCAAACCATCCAGCTTCTCATGCTCTTCATTGATGACCAAGTGAGGTAAACTATTCACAAAGGACACAGCTGCAGGAGGTGCTCCACGTCTTGAGTTATCAGCCTCGGCAAGACGCTCAAGCAGTTCATCAAAGCCTCTTGCATCCACATAATCTCCGGAATTCCCTAGAAAAGGCAGTCCCACTGGTCTCTCCAAGTTAGCAAATACATCAGCAATATACGTCTGTCTCCTTTCCCAGATTCTTGCACGAATAGCTCCCTCATATTCAGGAGAATCAAGCTGTCTACGCCAAGTTCCAGGCCCAATGCTTTCAGTTCGACCTAAGGAACTTTGAAGGTGAAACCCCGCAGAAGATTCTGCATCGTTTTCCTCACCGTCAGCTTCTTCCCATTCATTACCTTCTTCATCGTCATTGTCGTCTTCTTCATGGTCATCTGAGTTCCATTGGTTGAGACCCGCTCGCATGGGGTCAATATCAGTATCAGTATCAGTATCAATATCACTTCCTGCATCTGGATGGGTAAAAACTTCAGTATCCAGGAAACTATGTCCTTCCACAGAAGCATCCGAATCCCCTCCATAAGCACTAAATGAAATGGCATCGCTCTCACTCTGGAAAGGCCTGTACCCACTAAAGCTGACATTTGATTCACTCTCCCCATAAAAAGAATCAAACCCATCACTTTCAGTATCAGACAGTACTCTCCTCCACCTTCTGGACCCACTTGGAGTGCTTCGGGGACGTGTACGCTGCAGGAACCTGGCAGCATCATCGCTGTCTGCAGTCTGACTTTCATTATCAGGTGCATTTGGGTGACTTTGCCTCACTAGGCTAATCATATGTGAAAACTGTTGTGAGGAAAAATTCTCAATTGACTCAGAACTGCTGTGCCTTGTTCTTCTAACTCTGGTTATCCTCCTCTGATGAGCGTCTTCTGTAGGAGTCCCAAACTCTTCGAGAAATAAAAACTTACAATCTCCACACATGCTGATTGCTTCAAGATCCCCCTCCTCATTATCAGGTGGGAGGATTCTTTGGCATAATACACATGCTGCTGGCAGGTCAGAATGGTAAACAAAAGGAGCACCATTCACGTGACCAAGCACAGTGGATTGACGCAATTCCTGTGATATGCCTACTGAATTCTCATCCATCTGCTAATGTGCTAAAAAGGAACACGAACTAAGCTCAATGATAGATGGAAAAAGCATCACGGGAACTAGCATATCAAATCATGAACACATAAAGATAAAATAACAGTTAAACCCAAGGGGCAACTAAACATGTCCAGGTAAGTGAATCATTCAGTTAGAGGAGAGCCGGGGGAAACAATTCATAAAGAATAAACAATAAAAGCTGTCACACTATATTTTAAGGCTATTGTTGCCTGATGTGGGTACCTGGAAGAACATTGCCACGGGACACTTACTAGAGGATCCAATACCCCACCAACCCGCCAATAAGGCAACAGAGCTATTCCAGAACCGCACCACTCCTCATTCCAAAAAAGAACTCTCCATGGAGCCCCCAGTATAGTTCTCCGGAAGCCTAGTGAGACACTCGTGGCATCTCCTATCCTTCAATACTAGGCTATCTTCAACCTAGATTATTGGGTATTGTCGCTATTGTCTTTTTGATTTATTTTGCATTTTATTAGATTCGCGTCAAATTTTTGAAAATGATCATTCGTCTTGTTGGAAAAAAAATTTAAAAGTAAAAACTTATGATCAAACGTCTCAAAAGGTTGAATAAACACGAACAAAGTTTGAAAAATAAAGATTTTTAATGTTTTTAGGGTCGTTTTATAAATTTGAAAATGATCATTCATCTTGTTGGAAAAAAAAATTTTAAAGTGAAAACTTATGTCCAAACGTCTCAAAAGTTTGAATAAACACAAACAAAGTTTGAAAATTAAAGATTTTTTATGTTTTTAGGGTCATTTTATAAATTTGACAATTATCACTCGTCTTGTTGGAAAAAAAACTTTAAAGTAAAAACTTATGACCAAACGTCTCAAAAGGTTGAATAAATACGAACAAAGTTTGAAAAATAAACATTTTTAATGTTTTTAGGGTCGTTTTATTTGCATTATTTTTCAGTTAAAATCTATATTTTTATACTTTTCGATTTCTCTCGTCCAGATGAATGAGTAATAAAATTTTTTACAGAAATCTACACAAAAAAATCACTAAACATCGAACAATACCCATTATCTTTACCAGAAACTAATTTAGGCCAAAGAGATCCTAAGTAACCCACTGAGCCAGGAGACTCATTCTACAATCTTAAGCTGCAAGCAGGGCTCAAGTACCTCGCTCTGGACCAAAGGACGCATGTGGTTTAGAAGCTAGAACGAAGGGATTGTCAAAACCCACCTCTCCGTTAGGTGAGCTTCTGAAAACCTCTGAATATGCATCACAACTACAACATGATATTTAGGGAGCCTTATCATACATTCTACCTGTCTTGAGCCTATGATATGGATCTCCACACATCATTTAAACTACCTATTTGCATAATGTTGAGAGACGTCAAATCTATATTTCGAAACAGCATGCAAAAAGAAATTGAATGTCATAACAAGTGAAAAGGCTAACACAATGAGAAGCAAATAAAAGATAGAGGCTCCAAAGGTCGCCAGAGACTTTACCAGACAAAGTGATGCAGAGGAGTCCGTTTGGCACCGATGGTCAAATTCTCCAAAACGAACTCATATCATCACCTACGAGATTCCGATTCGCAGATTCCATTCAGAAACCCGAGTCAAAAGAAAGAAAGAAAAAAACCTTCAACTTTTGGAACAACTATACACAGAGATAAAGTAAGAAAACGAAGCAAGGATTCAGGGTTTGAGGAGGATTATTGGTATCAAAGGAAGAGGGTCACAAAAAGGGAGTTAGGGTTAAAAGAAAAAAGAGAATCGATCGAAGGTGTAAAGTTTGGGACTTCGAAACAACAAAACATAAGGCATAATAGAGCGATAAGTAAGTCAATTGAGTGGGAATTCGAAGAATGCGTTGTAGCGGTAATTTATGGATGGATTTATTCAGAAAGTGGTATGGTGATCAAAAGAGAAGAGGAAAGGACCAAACCCAGGCATAGTGAAGTCGGGAAAGGAGATATAAATATGAGATCTGTCTCTGGCTTTCAGATACCTTCGATTAGGTCGAGATAGTAGTTGAAAGTTGACACTTCAAAAAGCCCTTTTTTCTTTGAAGAAGTTGTGGGGTGGGAGCGCACCAGTCCACGAAACCACAATGATAGGAGTGGAGACCTCCATCCCCAACTGCTTTGTTTATTTGGGGTGTCCTGGCCATAAGACAAAAGGCCGCCCAGCCTTCATCTTGCGCGCGTGAAGGGACTCAAAAATCTGCATGTCAAATAATATGTTTGTTGTTGGGATGCAACAGTAATATGACTTGCTCCACAATTCAAGAGATGACTTTAACAACCCGGTAAGCGTTTGGATTACTTCTGTGATTAAAAAAAAGAGGAACAATTTTTATAATGACCAAGGTTTACGTGGAAACTCATTTTTTATCATTGCCCTTTGACAAATTTGGAAGGACTGCAACAACAAAAAATTTTGATGATGTGGTTGTTCCCTCTTTTGTGAGTTTCAAAGTAATCTTTAATTATACTCCAGAAGTTGAGAAGGTTTTTAAAGACATCTTATCATTCGTCTTTACAAAATACAAATTCATCAAATGAGTACCTCCCTCTTTAGGTGAATTGAAACTGAATACAGATAGATGTTGGTATGACAACAATCAAAAAGCAGGATTTGGAGGTCTTATTTGAGATGATCAAGGAAATTGGAAGATGGGTTACTATAGGAAGCTTTCATGCTCATCAAATCTGGAAGTAGAAATATGGGACATCTACAAAGGACTCACCATTCTATTAGAAAAAAGGAGTGTCAAATGTCAGTGTTGAATTATATGTCTTGGTAGTAGTAAAGTTGATTAACGAGGAGAACAACACCGATCATCAATTGGGAATCATACTAAAACATGCAAGAGTCATTCTTACCGGGACAAACTCTAAGTTGGTGCATGTTTATAGAGGAGTGAATAAATGCGCCAACCATCTTGCTAGAATTGGAGCAGAACAAGAAGAAGATCTCGTAACCATAAATACTAGCCCTATTTCCATTAGAGAATTTCTTATTCGGGATAGCCTAAACACTAGGCAACTAATAGACTAATGATGACAAGAGTTATGTTGTGGACTACTTATGTGTCATGTTAAGGAATACTTATGTGCCCATATTTTGTAATGTTTTGTGAAACATCAGTGGCTTTTGCCTAAGTTAATTCCTCAATATATTCCAATTTACCAAAAAATAATAATAATATGATCTCAGAATGAAATAATCTCAAAAATATTCTTCCGAACCTATTTTTATAAATATGAACTTGTAACTATTAAATATTATTTAAATATCAATATATAAATTGTTGGCTCAAGAAGGTTTTGATGTTTAAGTGACTTCCTAACAAATTTGCAAAACTAAACATCCCAGTCCATCTTTAGGACGGTATACGAGCAAAGTCTTCTCTTTCGCAGGCAGGGTCATTCTTGTTAAGACTGATAATGCAGCTATCCCTTCTTATGTGATGCAATGTGGATCTTCTTCCTATAGCTATGAGTTAATACTATTGATAACCTACCTCTCGCTTGTGATTTCATTTCATTCAGGCCTTTAGAAAAGCAAGGTCCATGCGATTAGTTGAGATAAGATAAATAAACCCAAGCATATGGGTGGGCTGGTATTAGGCAAGCGGGCCTTCTTAACAAATTCTCCACGATCAAGCTCAACTGGGGATTTGTTGTTTCTAATCTACCGCAAAAATGTATTTGTATGTATAAAATATAACAGATAAAACTGTAATATGTCTATAATTTGTTTAAATTAAGGATGAACAAAAGGAATTTGGATAGAATGACAGCAAGGCAAACTTCAAATTAATTGAGTGACTTAAACTGAAGGAAGGCCTCTGAATTTATAGGCGTAAGAGTACCTTTTCAGAGCAGCCAAACAAGTGCAAAGTCGCACCAGTTTGATCATTGGTTGTGTCCGCCCAAACTGAACCGACCAGGGCACAACTGTTCACTTTGAATTAAATCAATTGACCAAACGCGTTTAGTCGGGTTTGAACTAGTAAAGAAAATTACTTAAATAAATTTTGCCCAAAAAGGTTGTAAGAAGGAGGTCCAAGTCCAAGTCCAAGCCCAAGCCCATGAGATCGAGATCGAGATCGAGATCGGGTCAGGCCAGACAAGCAGGCGAAGCGCACACACGCATGTGTGGTAAATGGACCGAATCTCACTTACTCTAGGTCATCCCCCATAAATAAAACTTGGGTGCCCCTTGGGACTCAAACCCTTAACCAAAATTCAGTTTTATATATCCACTAAGATTCTTCTAAGTTTCTTACGTGGGACCCAAGTTTAATTCTTTAAACTCAAGTAAACCTTTATGGAGGTAAATTTCATTCATTCCATTAATGGTTTAGGCAAACAAATTGCATGAATATAATCTCTAATCAAATGTGAACAACTTTCACTTTAAGACCCACATTAAATAAGGTGTGGAGCCCACTTAATTTTTACTTCAAACATAGCAAAAAATCATTCTGGCTCTAAACCATTTTTCAACAAATTTCCACATGAATGAAACTTGGCTGAACCAAATTAGAGAATACAAACTGACTCAGGACTAGAAAGTTCTTGTGGAAATTTTCTGCATAGGATAGGTAACTTTTAGCTTTGAACCTTCTCTTCTGAGTTACTATCAGAAGTATTGACTAATCAGTGGGCACGATGCCCATTTGGCCCTGGACAATTTCTGATTTTCATGAGTGCTCTAGAGAACTTAACCTTCTCGTTCTTTTAAAAGTGGCTCATTCACACTCATATAGGTGATTTCTCATTAAAAGTATTTTGTCATACTCTATTTGTGTAATGACCCGTAATTTTTAATTGATTTAATGAATAAATCGAATATATTTTATTTCACTTCGGGTGTACAACTTTTATTACGTACGCGTGCTTATGTGTATTATTATATATATTATGTGTGTATAATATATATTTTTTCTAAAAATAGTAAATACTATTTTTGTAGATATTCATATGGATATGCTTTATATTTTTATTTACTTACTGTTTATAGTAGAGAGAGAGAGAGAGAGAGAGAGAGAGAGAGAGAGAGAGAGTGTGTGTGTGTGTGTGTGTGTGTATATTTCTCTCTCTCTTCCTCTTTCTCGCCCCCTCCGTCACCCGACAGCCACCACGTGACCACCTCTCATCCGTCGCTCCTCCACCTCCCATCACTGTCATCCACCACCAACCTACCTCTTGCTGTAGCACCCTTAACCCTGCACTAGCCTCCCCTATTGCCATCATCCATGGTTGCCCATCTCTCCCTCTGTCGATCTCTACCGCTCCATCTCCACCATCCGTTAATTAACCCCTCTCCTTTGGCTATAAATAGAACCTCCTCTCTTCATTTCTAACACACCAACCATCTGAGAGCTGTAAGAAGGAAGAAGAAGGAAGGAGGAAGGAAAAAAAAGATGCATGTTTCGAAGATTTGATAAGAGATATCCAATATTTTGAGAATGACTTTTGAAAAATGTAAACTAGTTTATTATCGAGTTATTTTTATAAGTTGAAAGGAAATGTAAATGTTTAACTTTGATAATCTATTTTGATATATATAACGGGTTGAAAATTTTTCTACTTGAATGTAACATATTTAAACGTAACTTTTGATGGTATTGTGTATAATGAAACAAAATGAAAATATTTGGTTGATTATTGAGCATAGTGAAATTTTATTTATGATAAACTATAACAATAATATGTTGAAAAGCGAAGGTGTGACAAAGGAGATGAAAGGGGAGGGTGCTTTAGTCTTATCCGTTGGTTTCAACGGTTGAGATTGTGTGTTTTCTTACATGTACTCAGATCCGGCCCATAAATTTTAAAAATTATAAAAGAAAATTACATTTCAGCCCCCCTAAATCTCGAACCCTGGTTTTGCCCGTGTGTGTATATATATTTTTATTTTTATTTTTACTGTGTCATTTTTATTGATTAGACACTTGAGCGTTTTAGAAGTATTTGTACCATTTAAATGTCATACTCAATTTTTTCTTTCCATAATTCATTTCTTTTAAACTGTCTCTATTTCATTTGAGAAAACTCAAAATATTTCTAACAAAATATAGTATAATTAAGTCTATTTTAAATATAAAAGGAACTAGAAAATAAAATGACTTGCATATTGATTTGTTCAAATCATTCAAGTTGAGGGTGACAGTGATTTACTAACACATCCCAATATATATTCACTTGTCCATCATGTTTATATGACATATCACACAACACTTATTTTAAGTACAAATTATGAAATTGGGTTCTATAAATTTTGATCTATGTATTCAAATTAGTGAGTCTCATAAGTTGTGTGACATAACATATAAACACTATATGTAAAATGTGATATGTGAGTAACAAAATTCATGGTATATTCGTTTCTTTTGTGAGTTATATTCTCTAAACTACACTTACCATCTTGTTTTAAGAGTGTATTTGGGAGCCTATTTTTTAGCTTTTTATTTTTGGCTTTTTAGTTTTTTGAATCATGGTCAGAATGAGTTTTGAATTTGGAAGGAGTCTTTAGAGAAAATGTGCAAAATGCATTTTGCAAAATTAGTAAAATGAAAAATATGAATGTATAGTTTCTTTGTACAACTTTACTCTTGTTTTTGAATAACAATCTTGATCGTGTTGTTTCTGTATAAAAAATAATTATTATAATAATCACTACTACTTTTTCGAATAGTGGTAAGCACTACGAGTATCGTCACTAGGGATTAAAAGTCTAAATTATAATTATTTTAGTCAATTTTCGAGAAAAAAGATATTTTAAATTTGTTTTCTAAAATGATAATAACTAAAGTAAATAAAAAATAATTAAAAATTATACAAAATTTATAGGAAGAAGGTCTAGGGTTTCAGTTCCACTTAATCCTTTGTAATCTAGATTTATCTCAATTGAAAAATTTTTAATTCGGATTCACTAGATACTGTTAGGGTTCGCGAGCCCTTGCAATATCTCCTAAAAATATTCGTGTACATCAAGCGGCATAGATTATCTCCGCCTAGTACGAACCGTCTTACTAGTACAATCCGTCTTACGGTAGTACAATCTATTACGGTTAATTACCACAAATCAATTAAAGTCATTGTATCTAAAACCATTAATATCAAACACAGAAAAAAATAATACAAATTTCATGAATTGAAATTATCTAGTTTGTACAACTCGATCCGAATGATAAATCCAACAACAATAATAAAAATTGTGTTACTCAAAGTAAAGCTTCATCTATACCCTAGAATAAGATTTAGCTAGTCATTGGAAAAGAAGTCATCGCACTAATATGTTCCATGCTCTTTAATTGTTGTTTGTAAAATTTCCCTTTGTCACAGTTTTCAAAGTTTGTTGTTTTTTCTTCTTCTCCTCCGAACTAATGGATTTCAAGGTTAAACAACGATGCTATAGCGATTAGCATTCTAATAGAAGTAATTTTGTCACGGGTAAATAAGTGTCAGAATAATCTACTTTTTCTATTTATCAGTAGCCCTTTACTATAAGTCTTACCTTGTATTTATTTATTGAACCATCTGTTTTCATTTTCCTCTTGAATATCCACTTATATCTAAGTGGTTTGCTACCAGGTGGAGGATCAACCAATTCCCAGGTATGATTTTGCAGTATGGATTCTATTTCACTGTTAATCGCCTCTTTCCACAAATGAGCTTTTGGAGTGGTTATAGTTTCTTTAAAGGTTGGAGACTCATTTTCTAATAAATATGTCAGAAAATCAGGTCCAAATGATGTTGAAGTCTTAGCCCTCCTATTTCGTCTAGGTTCTTCAGTATCTTTTTCTTCTAGATCACCTTTATCTAGATATTTTTTACTGCCAAAAGCACTATCATAAGTTCCTTTTACGAAACTTTCATCAGGTTTTTCTTTGCAAGAAAATATGTGTTCAAAAAATGATGCAACTATTAATTCAATGATAGTATGTACATGTACATCTGGATTATCACTTTTATGAACTAAAAACCGATAAACACTACTATTATTTGCATATCCAATAAATATACAATCAACAGTTTTAGGTCGTATTTTAACTTTTTTAGGATCTGTAATAGCCACCTTTGCTAAGCACCCCCACACTTGAAGATATTTATAGAAGGTGTCCGACCTTTCCATAGCTCATATGGAGTTTTATTCTTATGGGGTATCCTGTTAAGAATGTAGTTAACAGATAGAATTGCTACCTCCCCCC
>JABCMJ010020653.1:0-12095 GCA_014822125.1 Arbutus unedo | reverse complement strand
TTACCGACTAAAAGTTTAGTCGGGAAAGGTGTTTTTTGTTGTAGTGTATTGAAATCTAAAATGCATAATCTACAACAGAGATTTTAGTTATAATTAAAAAATCATTTTTTTACAGCTATCGAATTCAATATTAAACAAATGGAAATAAATTATACAACTAAAATTGGGGTAAAGTGAATAGATGAAATCAACAACTTTTGTTATTCATCTCATCTAATTATAAAGTACTGATGTAAATTAATCTTTCCATGTAAAATTCTACAAAATATTTATTCCGGTACAACCCTTCCAACAGAGGTACATCTGAATGTCGAAAAAAAATCCTTAAATCTTAGTTTTCTTCTGTATTGATTTGTTCTACTGCAGCTTGTATTAAATGTCTCTAAATATTTTCGGCAAGCTTCTCTATGTAGACCACGGATTAATCTATCGTTAAGAATTTTTAAGTAGTCTCGCTTTTTGGAGCCGTTCTCTCAAAACTATAAAAGTATAAGTTTATGATAGATTAGTCAAATTTAGTCTTTCAAGTTGGATCCGATCACGTTTGTTGACAAAACTGCCCTAAGATCGTCTACTTCTTTTCCATAATAATTAGAGGGTGTATAGGATATGGGTAGCTGCATAATTGAAGAGCACCTGACAGAGTTACAGTAATATCAACTATCTGCATAAAATCAGAAATATATGCCGTAAAGAGTGTGGTCAAAGGTCATTAATTTGACCCTTTACGTTTACCAATTATTCTTCAGTTCTTCCTCTTCTATCTCCATCATGCATGTCAGGTTGGTTCTGAATTGATCCGACCAAGGACCCATTGCCACAGAGGAACTATTCATTTGTTCCCCCATGAGAATGGCATCTGGGCCACATGGTTATCCATGTGACCATTTCCAACCCCATTTAATCACCACACCCTTCAAACCCAACTATACATATGCATGCATGTGTATGTATGGAGACCACGGAGTTACAAATTTATTACATCAATAATCGAGCTACCCGGTCGATTGAAATCACATGTTTTGAACAAGAAAGTCTAGAAATATATCATTTTTGTAGTTAAGTGAGCTCATTTGCGTCTTAATTCCTTCCACCTGTCGGTAGAACTTATGTGTGAGGATTCTTATAGTTTTGGAGGATTCAGCTACGGAAAAATCAGGAACAAAAAGTTTTCTCTCATTTTTCGTCCGAAGTTTGTAAGACAAGAAGATATTTTTTTGAGCTTAGCAAACCAATTCGGAGAATTCCAGAAACAAGTAGTCAATTAGATTGGACCCCTATCTATTTGAATGATCAGTCCCAACTTCTTATTTTTGCAAGTTTAGCCGCGGCTTATATCATGGAAGATAACGTTTACATCTTTTGTCTTTACCACGAATGTTGATACAGAATTAATTAATGTTTATTTTTTAAATACCGTCATTATTTTTTTTTACGGAAAAAGAAATTCACTTATGACTGGAATTTGTCGCTATTCTGGTGTAGCTATAATCACATCGGGACACCCCTTTTTGGCTGTTTTGATTGGGAAAAAAGAGTAATGTAATCCAACGACAAACCACCACCCTTGGGGAGGCTCTACCCTCCATTTTGGACCAATTAACCATAGCTCGACACGAGTTTTCTTGGTCAGTAGTATATATTTCATGCATTTCCTGCACTTCACACGCATGCTACGGTACCATCCCTGTTGCCAGAAGGTTCTCTCTCTCTCTCTCTCTCTCTCTCTCTCTTCTCTCTATATATATATATATATATATATGGTGTATTCATATTATTAAGTCATCTATTTTTGCGATGATTTTGGGGCATACATGGTTAGGTGGGGGCGAAAGAGTATTGAACTTAGATTGTATTTGGAAACAAAATGCTTGCCATAATGTATGATTTTCTGTTAATTTAATTTGTTGATTGCAAAAAATAATTGATAAATATAATTTATTTATGTCATTATGCAACATTTATAAATAATTAACACACGAAAAGTAGAACACTCAAAAATCACAGGAAGCGATAAATTATTAGATGCAAAAATGCAGAATCAAAGATTTTCTTTCTATAAAATTTAGACTCTGTAACCCGATTTCAATCCTCGCGCATCAAATCTTTGTGAATTGTTCTAATAGATGCTCCTTAAAGATTCGACTACTCGAATCATAGATCGTTTATGTAGGATTCCTCCTTAGATCGATCTCTAATAAAGAACTGTGAATGAATAATTCATTAGATCTTTCAAATATCACACTAAGGTGGAGGTCTAAAGTGTAATAAGATTATTACAGGGTAGTTTGGGAATTTACAAAAAATTACAAGGGTAGGATCTCAAAGGGATTCAATTCCCTCATAATGACGCTTTGGTCATTACTTTGATACTTGACACGTTCAATAGGGAGAGAATCTTTGTTGATTAGGACAATTCAACAAATATACTCTACTTATGGGCCTTTAAAAAGATGAGTTTGAACCAAGCCGACCTTAAGGGATTCGATATTCCTCTTATCGGCTTCAGCGTAAAACCCGTACGACCATTGAGCTTAGTGATCACCCTCCCAGTTCGAGCCGACAAGGTAACCATAAAGACAGACTGTCTGGTAGTGGACTTACCGTCGGCTTACAACGCCATAGTGGATTGAACATGACTGCACCAGATGGAGGCCATACCTTCCACTTACCATTAGGTCGTTAAATTCCCTGGACGAAAAGGAATAGACTGTGTTCGGTGAAACCATAAAATGGCGAGAAGCTATTTTGTGCCTTCCGTCAAGAACGAACCTAATATTGAATAGTTTAAGTCAATAGAGGTCCCAAGTTAGCTCGTTATGAAGGACATTGGGAAAAACCCGACAGACAAGGTACTGGAAAGACCAGAGCAGATTCCTGCACACAACACAAATTCAGAGAGTTATTTCTCATTGAAGAATAACTCACCAAGCCATATGAAGAATATTTAGTTCGGGTATTGATGGACCATAGTGATGTGTTCCCTTAGACCCTCAAGAGATGCCACATATGGATCCAGACATCATTTGCCACCATCTAAACGTCGACATAATACACAAGTACTCATTAATGTAGAAAAGAATGAGGTCGACTATTCAACATATTATGGTACTAATCAAAGAGGTTAACTACTTAAGATCAGGGCAATACGAGAAGTATATTACTTCAACACGGTGGTTGTTAAAAAGAAAAATCAAAAGTGGAGAGTCTATGTAGATTTTACCAATCTGAACAAAGCTTATCCCAAAGATAGGTTTTCACTCCCCAAAATGACCAATTAGTAGATAGTACACCAGGATACAAGAGGATTAGTTTCCTCCATGCATATTGGGGTTATCAACATATACCAATGTACGAGCCTGGCCAGGAAAAGGCCTTCTTTATAACACCAAAGAGATTGTATTGCTACAAAGTAATGTCGTTAGTACTTAGGAATGCAGGAGCTACCTATCAGAGGTTGGCAACATTGATATTTAAATACTTGCTCGGCAAGAGCATGGAGGTGTATATTGACAACAAGGTCGTCAAGTCTAGGGAAGCAGAGAACCACATAGTTGACCTTCGCCAAGCATTCCAAGTCTTAAGAGAATGTAAGTTGAAGCTCAATGCTTCAAAGTGCGATTTTGTTGTCAGTTCCAATCAATATCTGATTGTTGGAATTGGATAGCTTTGCCTACTCCGACAGCTCGGAACAGAGCCAAAAAAATTCGGGATAATTAAATGAGGTAAAACTTAAATAGATAATATTTAGATTTTTTCAAATTAAATTATAAAAATGTTGATGAACTTGACAAGAGGATGCTCTTGCTCACGTGCATGATGTCGAAGTCATTTTAATTCACTTGACCTGATAAAGGCAGCTGGTAGTTTGGTCAACCTGTGAAAGACGGTAAGCTGAGTTATGTTAATGATAAGACGAAACTCTGAGTATTTCGAAATAGGTTCTGATCAGATAAGGACGATGAGTCCTAGGCCATTTAACTTAAAATGAGAAGTTCAAGGTTAAATAAAACTCTTCACGACAAAAGATAAGCTTCTAGAGAGTATAGATTGGATTTATCTCGTTAGTGACCAATCAAAAGGATCTTTTAATCTGTTTCTAATGAGAAATTAAAAATCGGATAAAACACATATTGATTGAATGCTGAAAGTTTATAAATAAAGGTCCAGAGTCAGAAAAAAATACATGATACATGATAATTGCATACGTATAGATTTGAGAGTTATTTGTGATCCAAGTTCTGACTTAATCACTTGAGCATTTTTCCGTCACAGAGATGGACGGTCCTTTGGCGATTTATTATTTTCCAGATCACAGAGATCAAGGCTGGGAAAGAGAAAATCCACTTGGATTATAGTTGAGGTGATTATCTTTCTAGTATTCGAATTTTCACCTACTTGGTAAAAAAACACATAGTAAAATAAATTGGGGCTGGTGTAGTCGTTAATTTTAAGCTCTTTAGATTAATCTTCTTGCTCGTAAATTAATACGAACACTCATTATTAAAATCAAATATAAAACAAAATCTTCGTGGAAAAAGAAGGTGACAGAAAGAAAGAGCAAAAAGTAAAGAATTTTTAGGAGAGTTAATTGCATTGGGAAAAAGGAGAGAGGGTGTTTCTTTTCTCTTTCTTCCCGACCAATAATTGGAGTTCACAAAGGGACTTATAGTTTATTTTAGTTGAGGCACCAATGAGAAAACTCTAAGATAGAGTGAAAATCATAGGAAGAGAGAAATCATTATATGCAGAAAAGCAGAACCAAAGATTTTCTCACTATAAAATTTAGATTCTTCTAACCCGATTCCGATTCTCACGCATCAAATCTTTGTGAATTAGTCCAATAGATTCTCCTTAAAGATTCGACTACTTGAATCATAAATCTTTATGCATGATTCCTCCTTAGATCGATCCGTACTAAAGAACAGTGAATGAATAACTCATTAAATCTCTCAAATATCACACTAAGGTGGAGGTCTAAAGTGTAATAAGGTTATTGCGGTGTAGTTTTGGAGTTTACAAATAATTACAAGGGTTAAAATAGTAACTATAACAATGAGGTAGTCTAGTCGGCCAACGTGAAGGAAGCTATAGAACAAAAGTGCAAGGCTGGGCACCAACATCATATTTTAAAGCTACGCAAAAAAGAAAGAAAACAGACAAGGAGCAAGATATGGAGATATCTTTCCCCAAGAAGGATCCCAAAGGGATCCAATTCCCTCATAATAACTCTTTGGTCATTACCTTGATACTCGACACGTTCAACAGGGAGAGAATCCTTGTCGATCAGGACAATTCAACAAATATACTCTACTTATGTGCCTTGAAAGAGATGAGTTTGACCCAAGCCGACCTTAAGAGAGCCGATATTCCTTTTATCAGCTTCAGCACAAAACCCGTACGACCATTGAGCTTAGTGACCCTCCCAGTTTGGGCTGGCAAGGTAACCATAAAGACAAAATTTCTGTTAGTGGACTTACCATCGACTTACAACGCCATAGTGGGCTGATCATGACTACACTAGATGGAGGCCATACCTTCCACTTACCAACAGGTCGTTAAATTCCCTGGACGAGAAGGAATAGAATGCATTCGGTGAAACCAGAAAATGACAAGAAACTATTTTGTGTCTTTCATCAAGCACGAACCTAATGTTGAATAGCTTAAGTCAATAGAGGTCACAGGTCAGCTCGTCTTGAAGGACGTTGGGGAAAACCCGACAAACAAGGTGGAGGAAAGACTAAAGTAGATTATTGCACACAACACAAATTCAAAGAGATTTTTCTCATTTAAAAAGAACTCAACAAGCTAGATGAAGAATATTTAGTTCGGGTATGATGGACCATATTGACGTGTTTGCCTAGACTCCCAAGAGATGCCACAAGTGGATCCAGACATCATTTGTCACAATCTAAACGTCAACCTAGTACACAACTTAGTAATGTAGAAAAGAATTAGGTCGATTGCTCAATATACTATGGTAGTAATCAAAGAGGTTTATCGACTACTTGAGGTCGGGGCAATACGAGATGTATATTACTCAAAGTGATTGTCCAACATGTGGTTGTTAAAAAAAAAAAATTGAAAGTGGAGAGTCTGTGTAGACTTCACCAATTTGAACAAAATTTGTTCCAAAGATAGCTTTTCATTCCCAAGATGACCAATTGGTAGATGGTACAACAGGATAAAATAGGATGAGTTTCCTCGATATATATCGGTGTTATCTTTAAAGGTTGGCAACATTGATGTTTAAAGACCTCCTCGGCAAGAGGATGAAGGTATATATTGACGACATGGTCATCAAATCTAGGGAAGCCGAGAACCACATGGTTGACCTTTGCTGAACATTCCAAGTCTTAAGAGAATTTAAGTTGAAACTTAATGATTCAAAGTGCGATTTCATCATCAATTCCAGTAAATATATGATTGTTGGAATTGGATAGTTTTGCCTACTCCTACAGCTCAGTATGGAGCAAAAAAAAGTTCAGGATAATTAAAGGAGTAAAAAACTTAAATAGACAATATTTAGAATTTTTCAAATTAAATTATAAAAATATTGATGAACTCAACAAGATGATGCTCTTACTCACGTGCATGATGTCGAAGTCATTTTAATTCACCTGAAGCAGTTGGTGGTTCGGCCAACCAGAGGAAGGCGATAAGCTGAGTTATGTTAAAGATAAGACAAAACTCTGAATATTTTGGGGGAGGCACTTCTAAACTATTTCTAATGAGAAATTAGATATCAGATAGAACACATATTAATTGAATGCTGAAAAATTTATAAATAAAAATTTAGAGTCACAGAAAAATGTACATGCTACACAATAATTGCATACATAGATTTGAGAGTTCTATTATCTAAGTTCTGACTTAATCATTTGAGTATTTTTCTGTCATAAAGACGGACAATCGTTTGATGATTTTATTATTTTGCAGACCATAGGGATCAAAGGTGACAAAGAGAAAATCCATTTAATCCAATGTTGTCATAGTTGAGGTGATTTTCTTAATTTCTAGTATTCGAATTTTCATCCACTTGGTAAAAAACACAGAGTAAAATAAATCGGGGCTAGCGGAGATGTTTTCGTCGTTAATTTTAAGCTCTTGAGATTAATCGACATGTTCGTAAATTATTACGAACACTTTTTATTAAAAACAAATATGAAAAAAAAAATCTTTGTGAAAAAGAAAGAGCAAAAAATAAAAGGTTTTTAGGAGACTTGGTTGCATTGGGGAAAAGGGAGGGGAGTTTTCTTTTCTTTTTCTTCCCCCACCAATAATTGAAGCTCACAAAGGAGTTATAGTTTATTTCAGTTAAGGCACCAATGATGGAGGGTTGGATCTCCACTTCAAGTGGATTCCATCTTTCCACGTCCTAAAGAAACTGAGTTTGTCAAAATTTGGAGCCATGTGTCTCCCTTTGCAAAACCCCACGTGTTTTCTTCACATCAAACAGCTCCCCTTTTTAGTGGATTCCAACTCCTCATTCAACCATATAGATTACTATACCTACTAGTGTTGGTTTTCCCTTTCACAACCTAGCTGCTATGTGTGAAAATATGAGCGATCAAATTGAACCGATTGAAAAAACTGACGCATAATTTACCATACGATCGGTTTGAGTATAGGGTTAATTGGTCTCGTTTTTTAAAAAGAAAATTATAATTTTCGGTTCAATCTCAGTCTCAATCATCTAAAATTTCATTCAACCCCCACCAAACCAAATCAAGCAAAACCAAACCAAAATATTGTAAAAGTCAAACTAAAGTGGACCGAATGCGATGTTAGTTTTTTTTTTAATAGTCTTGGATCGATCTCATCTTATTACCAAAGATACAAGAGTTTTGGTACTCAAGTATATTTATAATAAGATTTATTTACGTACATACGATATAATTTTTTGTTCTTTTTTTCTATGCATGCTGCCCATTTTCTTTTTGTTAAAATGATACGACTCATTTGAAATCTAAAGAATTAAAATCTCAAAAAAATTCAATTAGACCAAACCACCGTGAACCATGCAATTTCAATGAACTAATTAATTTAGCCTGGATTATCATTCAACATATTTACCTTGGACCAATGAATTCTGTCAAACTTACCCCAAAACTCCGACCGGTCTGAATCAAATTCACCCCCTTAGGAGGAGGAAGTCTTTTCTTAGATAGAAATTTATAGCTATATGTTTTTGTGTACATAACTTTATAAAAAAGGGTGAAGGATATTCCATTGATCTCCCAAGGTGGGGATCCTTCAAATCCAAACACCCAATGGGGTTGGTGTTCTATATTCACATAGGGTCTACCTAGAAAGTGTGGCTTGAAACACAACTATCTATAAAACAAAATCGGGTTAGTTACACTTACATTTAACAAGTTTACTAACACCCCTACTTTATTTGAAAGAGCTATTTTTTCTCTTACTTTTAAGACTCTTATGTATTTACTTCACCTATAGTAAAAGATTAGTCAAACGTCGTAAATCAAATTATTAAAACTTCAAGTTCAGAATTAGTCAAACGTCGTTAATCAAACTTATGTTGTACTTGTAAGATTTTTTTGAAATCAAAACTGGACAAATCTTAAAACTTCTGTCTATGTTTTGATTTTAGAAAAATCTAAAAGAATTATGATATGTTATTTCGGACATAATAGAAATTATGTTACTATTCATTTTTCTAAAATAACTCCCGACATTGAAATTTTAATAGTTTGACTAGCGGTGTTTGACTTATTCAATGAAAGATTCTGTAAATGCATAATCGCTTCAAAAGTGTGGAGATAAATATTTCGAACACAACAGAAAGTGCCAAAGTACTTGTTAGTTATTTCAAGGGAGGTAAGTGTAACTTACAAAGAAAAAAAGTCCATCTAAGTTGATGTAGTCCTAATGTTTTTTGATAATAATTTACATGGACATGATTCCTTAGTTCAATCTTAAATTCATGACTATTGCATAAAAATTCACAATATTTGCACATTAATTTATAATATCAATCTTGAATTCATATCATTTGTTAGTTATGATTTTCATTTCTTTGATGTTCTAATTTTTTTATAATGTTATGAATTTCTACGAAAACATTAGAAATTTATACACATTATTACGAATTACAGGTGATTAAAGAGGGTACATATCGTGCATATTCTAATAGAGGTGTATATTGTACCATGTCCCCAACACAAGACCATGTATTCTCTGTGGGAATTTTCTAAGAAAAAAAGATTCTTTGTATATGTTTAATCTAATGTATTAATACAAACTAATTAATGGGGACCTTCTCTATTTTTTGTTATTGAGGACCATCTATTGGATCTTTCATCCACAAATGAAGTCTAGTTATTAAATATGTTTCTGGCTTCAAGAACATGGGCTCAGCTTTTATGGGGTGGGTGGGTGCATGGGTAGAATATCTAGTCAATCAGTATAATTTATGCTTCAAGTTTTATATTAATTAAACACACAAATTATGAGCTATTGAGGTGCCAACCAATGTTTGCATTTGAAAAATGAACTTATTGTAATTCAAAAACAGTTCTCTTCTTTCTCCTTGTCTGAGAAAAGGGTGTGTATAGAGCAATGGTATGCAAGAAAGGAGACAGCTCTTAATTTATTGCTTCAAGATCTTACATTATTAACAACCTAGCCAATTAAAGCCTTTGTTCTTAGTTTTGCAGTCTAGATCTAGCTGCCTCAAAGAGGAGGACCATTTTGGGGATTGATTTAGTTTATAGACTGCCAGCTAAAAGGAATACTAATTATTGGGGACTTCACTCTCTTTTTCATTTTAAAAGATATCTGCCCACTAATTAACCTTAACAACCCATTTGTTAGCCATAAAAATTGTGAAAGAAATAGGGTAGATATAATAAGAGAAGGATATAATAGAAGAAGAGATTTATTATAAATTGTTGCATAAATAGCTATAAATGATTTGTTTGGGTATTTTCTGATGAGGGATATGATACTCTTAATTAATAATAACATTATTGTAATTAATAATAACATTTGTGTAAATACAAGGGGGATATGAAAGGGGGGTAAGATATAGATACAGGGAGGAGTGTCCAAATTTTATCCCCCTCCAGACGGTTAAAATTTTGACCCTGAGTATCATATCTGAGGTTCAAAATTGCTAACAAACTCCGAATATGACGACCCGAATTGCCATATCCGTGGTCCAAAATTCATACCTCTCATTTGAGCTCTAACAAACAAGGCCTAAGGGGTTTGTGTCACTATCAAGACCTAAAATTTAGGTATTTATTTTCTCTTAAGTTCTCAGGTACTATTATGGAGTTAATCCATACATGCTTTTATCCGAGTTTTAATTGGGACATTTATTAGTGAACGATGAGATTGGTCTCCTAAAAAATAATCAAGATGAGGGCAAACTGGTCCGTAGATTCTAAATTATCAAAAAAAAACATATGTGCCATTAGTCACACAAATCTGGACACATCCCACTTACAAGGGAAAGGTTCTTTAGCTTGTGGACCTGACTACAAAACCTGCCCTTGTAAATATTGGTGCTCTATTCAAATCTGTACACATAAATGGATTACTTATTAAAAGAAACTGTTTCTTAAAATGCAATCGCAGACACATGGTGCAAATATGTATGTGCCAAAAACCCACATATAAAGCCACACACATCTCACTTATAAATACAACTTGTCGAATGTTTTTTTAGCTTGCGAATCCGAATATAAGATCTTGTTTTTTTTAGCTTGTGAATCCGACTATAAGATCCATCTCATAGGACACTTCCAGCTGAATTTGTGTCCTTGTTGCGTCGTGTCCGGTAAATTTTGTAGACATGGGAATTGTTTAGTAAGTAGCATTGTTTCTAAAAATAAAATCAAAGACATATATAGTGCATGCAGGTAACAGGGTAGGCAGTTATTTGATTGAATACATAGACACATATATACATAAATATGTATATTTGTATACCTCTGCATGCATATGCATATACATATACATACATACACACACACACACACACACACTTACATACATACATACACACACAGACAATAAGTTATATATAGACCCAATTATTGGTCTAAGAACACATAGGAATGACTACCACCTAGCATGTAACAGTCTTGGTACTTAGGTCTAACTGTTGAGCCTGCATGTCTGCATGTGCTACTGCGTCCTTTTAACGTTTATGTCCACAACACTGCATGATTTGCTAGAAAAACACTAGAAAAAACGTTAGACGTGGGTGTACTGTTCACTTAGATATATCCGGGGGGTACGAGGAGGAGATATCAATGCACGATGATGTATTTTTCTAATATTTCCAAGATGAAGTTTTGTGGCTGATTGGAGCGTTTGGGAACTAATTATCTTTTAGATTAAAGATTTAAGTTAGGAGAATTCTAACTATCATCTTAGGCGGTGAATAATATATAAAAGTATATCAGTATCTTAATTTATGCATTGATATCTATAAATATACAGTAATATTTATGTTTATTTGATATTATGTGTATATTATATTCACCGCTAATTAGACGGTATTTAATAAGACCCTTTGAGTTATAATGAGAATTTGCAAAAGTGTTTGGACAATATGTAGTGCATAATTGATTTTTCGAAGGAGTTATGGCAATTAGAGTAGAATCAGAATAAAAAAAGCCCATTGGAGGTGAACAGTTTATTTTGAAATTATACGTTCTCCGGTTTATTTTTCATAATACATTCCTAAATAATTTGGTATCAAACACCCAAAATCTAAAATTCTTCGAGCCAACACTCTTATATAAGATTACTTGTTTGGGGTGAAAAAAAAGGAATTGGGGTGGTTGCTGCGCGCCAAAATGATATCATTTTTGCGTGTCGTTTTGGCGTGCAAAACACTACCCAAAATTTTTTTGGTTAGCGTCTAATTATTCGGTCAGTGTTTTATGCGCTAAAATGACGTTGGAGCACAACATCTCCTGTTCCCAAAAAAACTAAGAAGAACCATATAATGAAAAAGGAAAATAAATGTTAACCGAAAAAGATTAAATGATAAAATGAAAATCTGAAAGAGTTCTAGGTCTATTTCACTACTACAAACAGAGCCAACGATCACGGTT
>JABCMJ010020639.1:0-14723 GCA_014822125.1 Arbutus unedo | reverse complement strand
TTAAACTTATTTTTTGTCTCTAATAAAAAAATTTACTTGTTTGATTTTTTTGGTCAAAATGAATTAATAATTTATAAAAAAATTAATGTCAAACTAATAAATATAAAAAAATTAATAAATAAATAAACTAAAAAAGATAAGGGGTTTTTTTTGGGTGATGTTAGGTGTGAGAGGGAGAGTTGATGACGGGTTGTGGTGAGAGGGTGTGCCTACAGCATTATTCGGGATGTTAGGTGTGAGGGAGAGTGGGTGACAGGGTTGTGGTTGGAGGGTGTGCCTCTAGCATTATTCTAAATTTTTTCAAAAAGTTAACAAAAAATTCAGGAGAACAAATTTTTACAATTTCAAAATTTTTTTTTTTTAAAACTTCAAATGGAAAATCGTCTAGGCCCATCCGACTTTCAATCCATGGTGCAAATAGATACATGTAGCGATTCAGCACAATGAATTTAAAATAGTCAATAGATGACGTCATTATTTGCATTTTTAGTTGAAATCTTCAAATTGTACCCTTTCAATGGATGTGGGTCAAAATCAATATATGCCACATGTTCAGAAGACGTAGACCATTTTCAAAAACAAAGTTTAGTGTAACGATCCGTTTTTTTGAGTATTTTTTAATTTTTTAATATTTTAAATAATTTTAATTTTAGATAAGTTGTTGGACTTTTTATTATTGAATTTAATTATTTTAATTTATAATTATCTTTTCCTTTTTTATTCTATCCAGGTTCGTTGAACCCTTTGGAGAATTATTCGATCAATTTTTTAATAGATATTATATTTTTTTGTTTATTTTTTAATTTGCATCTTAATTGGACTCAGATTCGTCTCCTTTTGTTTATTTATACAGTCTTTGATCCATTTGATATTTACTTTCCACCGTTTCAAAATTTTTGTACGTCTCGAATACTTGTAAAGTATTCTCCTAAAAATCTCGTATTCGTTTGTATATTTTGTTGTTCCCCAAATACCTCCTGCTTGTGTCCTTCAATCTTTCTTCTCCTCCTTTCTCTTACTCTCTTTACCGTATCTCTCTCTCTCTCAATCTTTCTTCTTTTCCTAATCTATCTATCCCTCTTTGTTTCTTATTTGTTGTTTTTCTATTTGTTTATTTATTTTTATTTTTCCTCATTATCTAAATCAAGCTCTTTTTCTCTCTTCTCTACTCTCAGCCATCTCTCTCTACCCCCACTGCTTCTTCTTTTCGGCAGTGGGCAATAGCCGCACCGTCTGCTGTGGTTTTGATTTTATTAATGTTTTGTTAGTTTAAAGTTTAGGTATTGTTTGTTTATATATATTATATTTATAGTATTTACTAATCTTAAGTAATAGTATACTGTTTCTTTTTCTTTGTATTATATTTAATGTATGATATTGATTTTTTATTTTATAGTGTTGCGATAATCGGATCTTAGTGCGGTGTTTGATTTGTTGGTTTCGATAGTGCTTATTTGTCAGATTGAAGTAGGAATTTCGGACCAAACCCTACATATATATGTGATTTATAGTATGTTTAGTTGGTGTTCGATGATTATATAGAGGATATGAATTGAATCGTTAATAATTAATTGTCGGAGTAATTATATGTATTTGATTGCGTGATTAATCAAGTTGAGAATTTAATAAATATTAGGTGTCAGATCGAGATTAGGTCTGAATGATAGGAATGCTATATATTTATTATATGTAACGATTCGTGATTTAATTTAATTTAATTTAATTGATCAATTAAATGACTATTACTTGTTGAGACCGATTTGTATGCTATGGCCTACAAACGTTGTATGTGACTTAGATTTGATCGATGTTGATGATGTCGTTTGATTTTAGTGATTTTAATTTATGCTCGATACATGTTTAATTGAAATCACATGATGGGATTTTATTATTGCATGTTGAGCATGACGGATGAGCATTGTGCATACATGTATGGAAATTGAAAGATTAATAGAACGACAGGGGTAGATAATCTCATTGTTGCGATAATGAGTAATAACTAGAATTATTTGGAGTTGTGGTGAATTATGGGGGATTGCGAGACCCTGATGTTGTAATTTGGCTGAGAGGGATTACGATACCTTGATGCTGCGATACCGTGAATGAAGAGAATTGCGAAACCCTGAGGTTGTAATTTGGCTAAGGAAGATTGCGAGACTCCGAGGCTGTGATACCGATGAAGGGGATTGCGAGACTCTGAGGTTGTACTTTTGATATGGAGGATTACGAGACCCCGGTGTGGAGATAATAATAATAAAAACAGACTCAATGCGGAAAGCTTTATGCACGACATTGCATATTCATATTTATGCACGACATTGCATATTTCATATTTGTTTACTGTTCTTTGCATGTTGTATAGAATTATTATTATGTATGTTTATTTGTAAATTATGGGTAAGGTTGGACTTTTCTACTGAGTGTTAATCACTCATTTGAAGTTATTTCTTGGCCATTAGCATTTCACTTCAGGTTTTGAGAAACAGGTTGAGGCGGAGCATAACTTAAAAGTTCAGGAGACTGGGGAATACGAAATAAATGTACCAGAATCATGGTTGTACCAATAATAGTTCGATGATTTGACTTAGGGTGTCCCATTAGTTGCTTTCAATTAATAATAATTTATTACTTGAGTAATTGATTTCGAAACTTTTTAATGAACTAAATTTTGGGTCAGTTATTTGCCAGTAATTAATAAATATTTTAATTGTATTAAATTAAAATTGTATTCTGCTGCTTAATTAATAATTCTTTTATTATAAAGTACCAAAAATATGGAGCGTTACATTTAGTGTCTCAAAAGATATGATCGATACCAAATAACATTAAATTACAATTAGGAAAACCCAAAATAAAGTAGTGCGATCCCACCTCTGCGTGATAGTAATATATGTAAACGAGCCCCCTTTTTGTTGTTGTTTCGTTTAAAAAATTAAAACAAATTAACCCTACTTGTGTATTTTGAGTCGCTTTCCAAATTTAAAGTAATTCCTAGTAACCAAATAAATTCATATGAGTAAAGACCACTAGTTTATCATAATCAGATATTACTCTACTCAAAAGCTAAGTTACGAGATAAGAAAGTATTAGACGCCCCATTAATTTCAACTAACCCTCAGATTACCCTCTACTAATTACCTCTTGTGGAATTTTAAAATCATTACGTTAATGTCACAACTAGTAAAGAAAACATGCAATCGGGGATAAAGTAGTAAACAACTAGGTATGCTTGTAATACTAAACAACTGATACACGCAGAAACAACAAGTGCACAATGTATCCAAACTAAATAGAATATGAACTATCTCAAAACAATATTGTCCAAGAGTACTGGACTAACGTACGACATACACAATTGAGCCAAGAGATGCACGCCATACCCTCCATGCCCTCTCTTAGACATCATTCATATTTTATTTTCTAGTTTGATCCCTACTCATGTAGCCATCTATTAATGTTTGTTAAACATAAGACGGGAGATCAAGTTCTCAAGCATTTCATAAACATTTGAACTTGAACTATGACATGAGTCATGCATAACATAATATGTGAAGAATGAAATTTAGAACTTTATCTAAATGCAGGATTCATGTACGCCAAGGTCATAATGTGTGTACCTCAAACACGAAGTAATGTACGCCAAATTAACCAAGTGTACGCCACTCAGAGACTTTCACAATAGATCGTCTTCCTTTGGACTTCAAGAAAAAGGTCGTAGCAGGGCTAGGACCAATACGAATTACTATCTAGACCCAATAAAAATGATTACTAATGTGCACTTTATATTTATACATTTCTTGAGCCTTGACTCGTTTACCTTATGTCTTTAATTAAGGGTATGTGAGACTTAGGTGGGGAGAGAATCATTTTCTCTTCTACCTTCCTTTATTTCAATGTTCTGAAATTTTTAGTCTCTAACAGCCCCTTTGGATGGAGGATTTTCAAGAGAAAAGAAAAGAAATTGAGAGAAAGAATACTCTCTCCCATGTTTGGATTGACAAATAAGTGAGAAATGGTGACAGATGGTGAGAATTGAGAACCTCTTACAACTCTCATTTTAATTATCACCAATTTTGGTGAGATTTCGTGAGAAAATAAACAAGAAAAAATTTAATTTTTTATTTTGTCAATTTTATCCTTCATTTCTTTTCTGGTAGAGTGACTACAAAGGGTATTTTTGTAAAATAAACATGACACATTCCTTTTTTTTCTCTTATGTATGCTAGCCAAACAACATAGATAAGAAATTGAGAGAAACCACTCTCCCTCCTGTTTTGTCTAGCGGTGAGAGATCATATTTCTTTCTTTTCTTTTCTCATCATTAAGGGAAATTATATTCTTTTCTTTTCTTTTCTCATCTTGGTAGCCGAAGGGGCCGTAAAGAAAAACCTCTATAAATAAAGCTTCAACCTGAAATTTAATAATTCAAATGCCAACCAAGCAAACTATTGAAAATCAAACCCGCCAAAAAATAAAAACGTCAACCCTTGACGCTTAGGCAAACTGGCCATAAATGCTATAGGTTTCTCAAGGCATTAGAATTCCTTCATGAGTCAAAGGCAATGACAACACTATCAACAAGCAAAAAAGATTCAAATGAATAATCGACAAAAAATGACCGTTGAAAAGGAAAACTTTCTAATGATGAAGCTGACAGAAAAATAGACTTTGCACAAATTCCTCCGATAATGTTTTGAAAAAAATGACAATCGTGCCTTATTACTTTTGACAAAACCGTCATGATATATAAATCGAGATTCGAAACTTGTTTTCTTTGACACTTCAAAACTATTTCACTCCATCATAAGATATGCATTTGAATCTTAGCATGATGGGTTTTATCATGAAAACATGCCCTGGATCACTTATGATGACCTATCATTCCTTCATTAATGGATTCCCTCGATCAAGATGTTGGTTTCGATTAAAGTGAATATTGCACAATACCTTGGTCTTCAAAACGAACATCTGTGGTGCCCTTGTTGATAGTGATGGCAATTTGGTTCAATTTAATCTGATCTATTTTGTTTCTCTTTTTATTTAGATTGGAGTTTCAAAGATTTTTTTGGAGGTCGGATTGAATTTGAGGGTGAAATTTAGAAAATAAACGGGTAACGGGTCAAAGGTGGAACTAAGTACCTCCGCCCCATTCCCCAGTCCATTTTTAAATAATTACCAAATATACTATTTTTTTTTAATTTTTAGGTTTGTCCGTGTAATTAGCTAGTCCTCATTCTTATTCTGGGCTGGCTCTCTTTGAATTCTTCCTTGTTTGTTTCGTATAACTTGGTTAATAATTTTATTGTATCCTTATGAGTATTATATAACAGGTAGTTAATTTTTTATATTAAAAAAAGGGGCGAGATGGGGATTTTCGATCCCCATTGGGGCAGGGATGGAGCATCAAATTCAACCCTATGGAGGCAAATTTTGAATTCGAAGTTCAAAGGCGTAGATAACCTAATTCGCTCTCGATCTGTCCCAGTGTCATTCCTATCTGTCGATTATAATTTTTTGCGCTCTCCAACAAAATAGATTTTCTTTCCATTGAACATTTTGTTTTAGGTATCGACTACAAGAAAAAACACATTTGGTGACACATAACAATGTCACCAAAGGTACAATGTTTGTTGCCTATTATTTTCCGTGACACAATTAACACATGTCGTTGTATATGTGACATGAAAGTCAACGGTGACAAAAAAATTGTGTTGTTGCCATGGAATGGTATTAACCGTGACAAGAATGTGGTGTCACCGAAGAAAGATGTTCCGTGACACATTTATCTCTGGAAATAATGGCGACAATAATATGTTGTCACCGAAACGATACTTTCTGTGACAAAAGTTGTTCCTAAAAGCATGTCCATTACAACGAATTGTGTTGAAACTAAAATTTTCATATCCTTTAATTAAATAACACACATTACTGATGTTGTTTTAATTGATTGGGCATATGAATTGTTTAAAAAATACCACACGTAAAATAGTGTGTGTGTACGGTGGCCGAGAAAACTACAAAACAAAAAAAACTCCTACTCGTAAGTTCTAGGACCTAAGATAGTAGGCCTTGCAACGACAGTACACTACTTAAAAAATGGTGAGGTTGAATCACATGAAAAAAAGGAGGTTAAGCACGCACCATCCTTTTTTTTCCTCACTCTGACATGCAAAAGACTAAAAGAGGGATTAATTACACAAACCCCCTCTTCTCTCTTTCTCTTCATCTCTCATAAAAGTGGGTTTATTGAGGCCAACCACCCACTCACCCCAATATGCCTATACATGTAAACGTGGTTGTATTTGAACGTGGGTGTACTGTTGTCAGAGGAGAGGAGATTAGAGGAGGAGGACGAAAAAATTTTGGGGAACAGTTTGAAAAAAAGAAAGGAAAGGAGAAAAAGAGGAGCAGTGCATAAAGGAAGCAGCACAAAAAAAAAAATCAAAAGAAACAAGTACTCTTGATTTGCTTAGAAATAAAGAAGAAAAGTTTGCTGAGAGTCATACCTATATTCATTCCTCCGAAGATTGAAGATTTAAAGTATATTTGTTTTTCTTCTTTTCTTCTCTCTGCTATATATATATATATATATATATATATATATATATTTATTTCTTCTCTTCTACTTTCAAAATACGACTCCTGATTTCCAAACTATATGTATATGATTTATACATCAAAATTAGGAGTTCAATTTACTAACTTACCTCCATGATTTTAGTTCTAAAACTACTTTCCCGTAAATAGAATGAGTCTTCTCTACAGACCATAAGAGTGAGTACTCCAACTGTTTATGGGATTAAAAAAGTCCAAAGTTTTTCCTATAGGCCATGGATATTCCAACTGTTTGTGGGATTGACAATTTTTATAATATGTGGTCTCAAAAAATATTAATACCAATTGCGGTCTCAAAATATTGACACGGTCTTAATTAATTATTGACACCCCTGGCAGTATTAAAAAAAAATATTAACACCACTTGCGGTCTCAAAATAATTATTGACACACCTCGCAGTCTCAACTAATTATCGACACCGCTCGCGGTCTTAAAAAAATATTAACACCACTTGCCGTTCCAAAATAATTATTGACACCCTTCACGTCTCAACTAATTATCAACATCGCTCGCGGTCTCAAAATAATTATTGACACCCTTTGCCATCTCAACTAATTATTGGCACCGCTCACGGTCTTAAAAAATTATTGATGGCCTTGCGGTCTCAAAATAATTGTTGACACTCTTGTGGTCTCAAAAATATTAACACCCCTTGCGGTCTTAACTAATTATTGACATCTGTTATGGTCTAAAAAATATTGACACTCCCTATGGTCTCAAAAATTATCGACACCCCCGTGGTCTCGAAAATATTGATACCCCTTGCGATTTTAAATAATTATTGACACCTCTCGTGGCCTCAACTAATTATTGACGCCCTTGTAGTCTCAATAAAATATTGACACTCTTCACGGTCTCAAAAATATTTATGTCCCTCGTGGCCTCACAAAATTTATAAACGTTCATTACACTCCTAGTGGCCATATGATGGATGATTTATAAATAAAAATATAAAAACAAATGGATCCATAAAAATAAAAGTATATAAATAACAAAAAAAATAAATGGACAGCTCACTCGGCTCTCCACAATGTCCCTTGCGGTTTAAAAAAAATACCCTTTGCGGGTTGTAAAATTTGCCTTTCACAAACTTCAAAATTGCGCCCTTAGTGGCCCAAAAAAATCAGCCCAAGTTAGCTATTTAAAGGTTTTAAGCATATTTGTATTTAATTTGCTTAAAAGATTAGATATATCTCAACATGCATGACCATGAGCCACTTGAGAAACAAGTCAAAATTTGCCTAAAAATATATAAATATCAAATATTTTAGCTAAGAAAATTTTTGAACTACGTATTGACTTGATTCCAAACTCAGATATGTAGGCAACTCACTATATGGGTTCAGTCACAATTAGTGTACACTATTTGAATGTAGGTGGCATATGATTGGCTAAGGATTGGGTGACGACCTAGTTGGGATGCTTTCTTTTTAGTAGTGATACCGTTTTCTCACAATCTTTTGTATAATCTAAATACTCACTAAAAATTAGAGGTTCAACATGAACTATACTAAAATAAATAAATTCCATGTTATTTATTTATTTAACTCTTAAAATTACCATAGTTAGAATCAAAAGATTTTCTTTTACCAAAAGATATAATTAAGAAATATGTTATATTTTAAATGTGTCCAACCTACATAATAAAAACTTACTATTTATAGAAGTGAAATTATGCTAAGCAAAAACCAAATTTTTGCCTTACAAATTGTGATTCACCTAAAATCTTTGCCGGTGGACACAATGGTTGCAATGTCCTTTGTCACAAAAGATGAGATTTTAGTGACACTATATATAGTATCTGTGTCAACATAAGTGTTCCATCAAACATGCTATTACAAAATATAATTTTTCACCTACTTATAAAGTTTCAAATATTTATATCATATATTTACCCATTAGCAAAAATATAATCTGCAAATCAAAATAGCATAGAAACCAAATGCAACAAGTCAACATTCATCATCGATTGTCAAAATACATCAAAACATTCATCATTCATCGTCAAAAGACTTCAAATTAAACATTCCTCACCAACCGTAAATACTTTAAAATAGTATTCGCAAAACTTTAAACAAGTGTTCAGGTTAGCTCTGCGAGTGTCAAAAAATCTTCAACCACATCTCATTACTCATCTGTACAAAAGCGCAATAAACGAAAACACAATTATTTATTAGAATAGCAAACTTATAACTCAAAATTGAAAATCAAAGTTCTTTTAATTGACAAGTGCAAATAAAAATTGGGTATCACATTTCAAGTATAATTTCTTTTGCTATTTGAACTTATGAAAGTTATTTACAGAGAAAAGCTTGCCCCCAACTCGACCTCCTCGCATACAAGCACGCATCATGGTCTTGAAATGTTCAATTTTTTTGTCATATGGACGTATCTTTTACTTTTGCATCTGGCACATGTCCTTCAAAGTCTCAACTTGATCCTCTTGTCTTTGGCACACATCCTTGAGTGTCGCAACTTAATTTTTCAGAACTTGAACCTTTTCATGTGATGGAGCACTAGATCATTAGATGATGATGGCTTGAGACCAACGCCACCGTTTAGGTGATGATGGCTTGAGACCGACACCATAATCATTTACATAAAGCTTCTTACAGGCAAGAACTTCCATCAACATCTCCTCTTGTGCCATGGTGATTGTTGACTTAGATGCCTCAACCTCTTGGCGACGTGCCTTAAGTTGTGCCAATTAGCAAATAGTATAGGGAATCAAGCTTAATGTATGCCACTCGTGTATGATAAATATCACGTATTATTGAACATTACAAAACATGAAAGATGAAGGTTACAAAGCAAAACAATAAATGTTGTGATGAAACTTCTGGGGAATACTTACGTGTAATTGCTCACATATTGGGGTTACCCACTTCTTCATCTTACCATTCTAATAGGTTGACTTATAAAAATCTGTAATGTGGGGCTGTTGACCATCACACTTTTCTATCTCAACTGATATAGCAGTCGCAAAGGATTATGATGCCATGCTATGATTGAACGGTACCTTTGACCAAGTTTCTTTCTTTTTTACTATTACTCTCCACAAAAAAATATTGTTATAGTTTTAAAACTTTAAATCAAAATAACTTAATTTTCTTTACTTCAAATAGACTTTACTTGTTTGTCAAAATTAGGCCAAATCTTCTCAATCATCCATGCCTAGTCTTCACCACTAACTCCTCGATACGACATACTATATATGGGTCCTTACCAACATTCACTAATACTTCATAATGATCCTTCATATTGTGACACCATGTTCTATACAATGTTCGACACTTAAAATTGATGTCATGCACAACATGCTCTTTCTCATCATATTCGTTATTTCAAATTTATCCTGAACCAAGTAATTTCAATTCAAACAAATTTATATTAGCATCAGTAGATGTAACCAAGTTCAGTTCAAACATATTTATAGTTGCAACCAATCTTTTATAGAAAGAAAACTTTACTCGTGTAGCATGTATAATGGGTGCTTTAATAGTAGAGAGAATATCATCCCACTTCTCGATGTCCTTCAATGGTGCCGCCATCCTAATTTACAGAATAAATCAAGTAGCGAATCTCATTTTACCTAATTGGCAAGTTTGGTGCCGCCGTTAGTAACAATTAAGCGTTTAGTGTTAATTCCACGAGTAACACTCCGGACACGTCTCGAGGTAGAAGCTGAATAGATTTAAAAAGTAATGTGTATAATAGTAGTATCAATTAGTTATTAGATCCATAATATCTCGTCCTAATGATAATAACCAAAAATAGTAGTCTCAACATATAGAATAGGAGCTCATCACAACACTCTTCTAACACCCAAAACAGCAGTTACAACACACACAAAAAACTACTTAAAACACTCAATAATCGCAGTTCCAGCTAAAAAAGAACAACGCACTTCCAATAGAACTTCAACAATACTAATAGCCGCAACACAAAAATATAAACTGCAACCTTAAAAAAATAGCAGCCACACCACAAAAAACTGTCCTCGAAACTACAGTTTTGTCTTGTAGAAATTGCAGTTTCAGTTCATAAAAACTGTAGTTTCAACTCAAAAAATTATAGTTTCGACACCAATAACTGCACTTTTAGCGCAAAAAACTGTTGTTTCAGCAACAAAAATTGCACTTTCAAATAACAAAAACTCCAATTTCAGCAGAAAAACTGCACTTCCAGCACAATTTCAACAAAACTAACAGTATTACCGCATCAATAAAAGAGTTTCAACAATTCAAAATATCAGTTGTAGCACCAAATTCAACAGTTCCAGCACTAAAAACATCATAAATAGCGGTCTAAAGAGTGCACGATAAAAAATAACGTCAAACATTATCTTTACAAGAGAAGAAAATAGACTATGGAACCTAATGACATAAAAAATAAAAATAAAATACTCAAAAAGTTTTTTATCCAGCATTAAAAATATTATTGATCTACTAAGCCTTCATTTCAGAAACCTAACTATCCAAAATATCTCAAAATCCACACAAAACATGCATGACTCGATCACACACAAAAAAACAACATATATATCATCGAATTAAACATGATCCACGCAATATTTCAATGTTAAACAACATGAAATCTTACCTTATTCAAGACAAAAGCAGAAAATGTAGTAATGCTCGAAAGACCCTCGAACTCCTTGCGTACTCGACTGATCTTGGGCTATATGCAAAGTTCTTGCCACCCTCTACAACTTCCTAGTTGAATTCCTTCATCTACAGGCATGTTCATCTTTCTCAAGAAAAATTAAGGTTCCTAGATTTTATAAAAAGCTATATAACATTAATAAAATTTTATTTTTAGGTTTTCCTAATTATTTTATATTCATAATTAAGTTAATTATACTAATCCCGTTGAACTACTAAAAATCTCACATTGAGCTCAACACTCTAGATTCTTACAATCGGACCATAATTAAACAATAAACCTATATCCACGAATCTCTACAACAAATCAAAACCATAAAATAATAAACATCGAAACTCGAATCCTTCAAACCTTCTATGTTGAAAGGACGAAACACAAACATCCGCAACAACATCAAACAACGAGAGAATCTACATGGGAAGGAGGAAACGCAATATGTACATGTGACAGTAACCCTTTAGACCCTTTACGTTGAATTTCGAGGACAAAATTTATTAATGCTAATAGATTGTAAGGACCCGTATTTTCAAAAATAATAAAATTCAAGCAATTAATTTAAACATCGTATATATAATAAACTTCAAACATTAAATTTTTAATGCTGCATATTTAATCTATTTTTGTGCATTTCGTATTGTTCTCATACACTACACATGCATAACCCATGTATACATATATCATTCATGCATACCATATGCATACTATACCTACTACACATACTACGGACCTTCACCTCACGAGAACATTTTCCCTTACCATATACACCATAAAATAGCCCCATTCATACCTTGGTCACCAACACACTGAATCCTAACCCCTCTACCTCAGTGCACCTCACCTTGCCTGATCCACTCCCTCATTCATCAATAAAAATCCACCACTTGCTCCTCTTCTTCTCTCTTACATGATAGGATCCTTCTACACACCATCTCTCTTCTCTCCCATCAAATCACAAACCCTTATCATCTCCCTTTCTCAGCCATACTCCACCCCTGACCCCTCTGCTACAGCAAATTACTCCCCTGCCATTTCCATGGCAACACTCCACCCCTTTCTATAAATTGAACCTCCCTCTTCTCTTTCATTCCCATAATTTTAGCATTTTATGGAGCTTAAAGAGTGAAGAACAGTCCCATTTGTGATAGAGACGAAGTGAGTTATCAGTGATAATTTTATAAGATCAAGTGTTAGAGAGAAACCCGAATTCATTCCAACCCACTTCAATCCATTTCCAATCAACTTCATCAAGTTCTAATCTTTCAATTCATGTAAGTTTTCATACATTGAGACTCCAATTTAATGTTCTGAAGATTCCGAGAAAGCTTCAAAAACCTCTAATAGAGTAAAAAAACTAGAAAATTATTCGAGGAAGATGACTCTCTGATTGGTCCAACATACCCCTACCTGTTACAACCCCTCTTTGCATTGTTTTCTGATTGTAAGAACATACTATGACCGGTAACACTTTCCCCTTTGACTGGTCATGATTCGTTTCTACGTCTTATATCATGCCTTAATTGTTGACACTTCGACCGGTCAGGCTTAAACTCTGACAGATTGCACTTGGTTTCTGCATACACCAAAACATACCACAACTGATCAGACCTATACTGATAGGTGACACTTGCACTATGCATATAACAAAATATACCCGGACTAGTTAGACCTATACTCTAGCAGGCAGCGGTAGATTTAGGAATTTTATACAAAAAAGTCACTTATTTAAAATAAATTTGTAAAAAAAAAATATCAGAAGTCACATATCACATCCCAAACTTCTAGGACTTGAAATAAGCAATGGAACAACTCAGACCAAAACTTAACATAACCATAATTCTAATAAACTAAAATAAATCCCAACAATTAATAATTATTTATCAAATAATAAATAATCTATCTAACTAGTCTGAGCATAAACTAATCAAAACAAGCCCACGATATCCTAATCAAATAAATAAATAAAGTTTGAAAACTTTCAACTGAATATCTAACATAAATATAGTCAATAAAGAAAGTCCTATCTATCATGTTGAATCATCTTCAAAAGTAAAACTTATGTCCTTGGTTTCAAGTCATCACTGGTAAATTGTTAGTTTACAGAAAAATATAACTTGGAGCAAAAGTAGAAAATCATATTAAAAACGTCAAAATAGTGAATAAATCATGTCCATATTCAACAATATAATGTGCACAATGACAATATAAACCGCCGACTAACACCCATGACACTATCATGCTATCATGCGACTCATATATAATTTCGACAGTCTAGCACCGCATGCTACTTACATCGAGAATTTTATCATAGAGTTCACGAGCTGTTCCAATCGTTCTTCCTCTTCAAGTTTTTAGGGTTTAGAGATTTCTTTAGAAAAAACTGCATATTTTTAATAAATACTGATTTTAGGGTTTTCTAATCCTTTTATAATTAAAATTTGATTAATTACACTAACGCCCCTCAAATCTCAAATACCCCTGCATTAGGCCCCAATGTTCTAAACCATCACAATAAGGTCACAATTAGAATATTAAACTTAAAACCACGAGTGCTTGAATAACTAAAACAATAAAAACAAGAAATCGAGTCTCGGGTCCTCATAACACATTATTATCTAATGAGAGCAAATCTTGCTTAAATTTAAATTTAGATCGCATGTCAAAAATATGGAAATGGAATATGTACTGTGTTGTGAGCATATCACACATTTTGTGTGAGAAAAGTCGTACCATTTTGAATTTTAAATAAAACACTTTTTGTGTGTTGTGCACACACCGTTAACAAAATCTTATTTCAAAATTTTAATTTTGGGATTAATCTCAATTTTTTTTAGATAAACAGTAAGTTTTTAGAATTTTTTTAAAATAAAATTCATAGAACACGACCAAAAAATGTTCAAATTAGCAGTATCGGTCATTTTTTTAATGCAATGGTGACAAAAGCAAAAAGAAAAGCAAAAAAATATGCCCATTTTGCCACCGCCGTAATAAAAAATGTGACTAACACCACTCACTTAAACTCCTTTCGGCCGTAATTTCTAGATTTTATTTTTGAAAAATTTCTAAAACTTCATCATTAACTTAAAAATTATTTTAAGATTAATCACAAACTCGAAATTTTAAAATAAAACTTTTAACGGTATATGTGCACACATAACACAATACGTGTTTTATTTAGAACCCAAGTCTATAAAAAAAAAAGGGGGGCGATAGAATTCCAAGGAGATCACGTGATCCCCGTGGGCCCAAGGTGGTGACACTTGATTTCTGCATATACCAAAACATACCCTAACCGCTTACACCAATACTTTGACAGGTAACACTTGGTTTCTGCATATACCAAAATAAACCCTGATCGCTCACACCAGTACACTAGCAGGTAACCCTTGGTTTATGCATATAACAAAACGAATAATGCTGCAGGCACACACGCCTAACACAACCC
>JABCMJ010020631.1:0-17912 GCA_014822125.1 Arbutus unedo | reverse complement strand
TTTTTTTTTTTGAGATTAATGAAATTTTTTAAAAAAATTAGATTTTTTTACTTTTTATGTTTTTCTTTTCAAGGAGAATCAATAATGTTATAAAATTTAATTTAAAACTTACAAAAAAGAATTTTTATTAAAAAAATTTTTAAAAAAAATTAAAGCTAGTGAGTGTATAATGTATAAACTTTTTTTTTATTTTTATGAATAAGACATCAATTATGTAAAAAAAATGTGTTTTTATCAACAAATAACAGATATTCAAGGCATTTTGATATCATTGTATACATGAAATGATAGAATAGGTATATTATGCCAAATGGCCTTGAGTATTATATACAATAAAAATAAAATAAAAGTGTGAACTGTAATTTTAAGAAACACAGGGACGTGCAGTATGATTTTTCCAAGATCAAGGGGATGTTTCTGAAATTTACCCAAATCAAAATAAGTTGTGGAAAAAAGGAAAGTAAAAATGGGGCACTATAAATAAAGGTTTGGAAAACTATAGGGTTAGGCTCGAGAATGAGGCTCCAAGCAGAGAGATAGGGATGTTCATCGGGTGGTTGCCCCTCTCTGCAAAAAACATAGATGATCCCCATCATCTGAGCCGATGATTTTCCCCCACAAATCAACAGCCCTCCTCTCTCTCTCTCTCTCCTCTGTGTGTGTGCGTGTGTGTTTGCTTACGAGCTATTGTACCATTTGCTAGCATCTAAAGCATCATCAATTTTCCCAGCTTAATCTGCGAAATTATTCACTGCTCCTCCTGAGGTTTCTGACAAATACATGACCTGAAATAAACATCCCCTTTAATAGGCTGTGACGATAGCTTTCCGAGCAAAAGATCCGGGCATGAAGGATCCGATTCGTCTTCTGGCGGGGCAACACACAGAGGGCCTGTGAGAGAGATGAAGGGTTTTCTTTTTCTTTTCCCATAGGCAACTGTGGTTGCAGCCATGGCAGAGTCAGATCCTCGTCTCATCATACACAGATCTGAGCCTAATTCTCTATTTTTTCTTCTTAATACATAATTACATACCGTATATGTCGAATATAGTCTGATCTGTTTTTTGAGGGTTGTACTTACGATTAAAGGGACACTGTGCTTGGGTATCGAGATGCGTTAAATTCGTAGATAAATTAGTGTGGGACTAAGTTATAAATCCCATCACATATTGGTTGGCACATCTTGTACCGGCGTCGTAACGGTACCAGATCATCGAAATATCGTTTCGGTCAATGTTCCGGTCTGTCCTAGTCTGTTCTGGTCAATATCGCCCGATACATTATCATACCGGTCTGTATTTAAAAAAATAAAAAATTCAATTAATATTTTTTATAATTAAATACAAATTAAAACTAAAAATCATAATTTTTTTATATTTAGTGATTTTATTTTTATATTGTGATATTTTATTTTATATGTTTATCATAATTTTTTGTTAAAAATATTATTTGAAATATGTATATTAATTTTAGAGATAAATTTGAATGGTACGCCGGTGCACACTGGTACTGGTATGTATTGTACCAATAATAAAAATAAAATTGATACGGTGACCATACGGGATTAATAATTTTGGTGTGAGGTTGTGTTGGATGAACTGGGTTCCAGCGAGAAGATAATGATTGTTTAATTTGGAATCTTGATTTTTGCAACAAGATAATATTATTCTTTTTTGTCACACAGTAAATACGGTAAGGTAATGGCGTTTCCATCAACTGTTGACGTCTAGTTTACGATCACTTTAATTACAGTATAAGATCGAAAAATTGGATTTATTTGGAGTATGATAATTGTTAAAATTATTTATTATTTATTTTTTATTTTTATTTTACTTTAGTTTTTTATGATTTTTGTAAATTCTTTTAACGAAATAAATTAATAATTAATAACAAATAACAAATAAAAAATTAAATTCAGACAAAAAAAATAATCTAGTTAAAATTGTACTATCCAAGGGTTGATGTAACAAATAGGCCCTTACAGGAATGACATTTGCACCGACAAAAAGTTTCATTCCCCACTTTTCCTTTTCCTTGTGTCCGTAATCCATATCTCGGAACTTATGCAAAGTGACCAGGACAAAAAATAATACAGCCAAATCGGTAATTTTTTAAGGGGGAAAGTAGGTAGTAATTATTCCAATGTTTGTGGGTTTCTCACCATTTTCAAATTAAAAAATGAAAGGTAAAATCAAGCCCCATCGAAAGATAATCTTATCCCATACTTTTAAAGATTTTGGAGAGTAAATAATGAAGATTAGAAAATAACGGATGAAGATCAAACAACACCACTCGGGGTGTTTTCAACAGAAAAAATTATAGGTACAAATTATTTATATAAATCATGTACGAATGTGAGAGGGAGGATGGAGAGCATACTGCTTCTCACATTCGTATAAAATTTGTACAAATAATTTATACTCATAGCAAAATCTATTTTTAGCTATGACTCTTGGAACATGGAAGGTTTTACATATTGTGGAGTATTAGTTAGCCTTAGTTATTTTTCGCACAAACACATAACAACAAGTGTCTTAACTAACGCATCAAGGAGTTGCCACAGTATCAAGGGAGAGTATCAGACTTGGGGAGAACTTCTCCAGGTTTGGAGTTCGATTCTCTATTAGGTGAGTACCTTAATTTAAATAGGAGATTTTAATGATTTGTTGATGCGCTAATTTTTTTTTGGAGATTTGGATTGCACAATCGGATCCAACAGACTAACTGTAGGGCTATTCTTCTGTTATGAATTTTTTCTACCTTAATTAAGACCATGACCTTTCTTAGTTAAGATACTCCATAAATATTTCAACCAAACGGGTGCAAATGGACTGAACAATCTATTTTTGTTTAATTGTGAATTTTTTGGATTCATTGTAATCATTTAAAATGTTTATTTTTTAGATTTAGTTGAGAATATCACTTAAAAAAATTATAATTGAAAACTACTTAATATGATTTCACAGCATATTTTTTTTAGTTGAATAAAAATATAATCCAATCTAGTGTCAATTTATTTTATTTTGGTTGAGTTGAATGAATTTTGCAATTAAATCAAATGGTATTCAATTAACATGACTTTTGACGTTATCTATATTTTGTACAAACGCTAAAAAATGAACGACTTGATAATCAAAATATTTTTGCAAAAGACAATTAAATAAAATTGGACTGTTCAGTCAGTCTATTTTTTATAGGATAAATTAAATCAAGGTCTTATTTATTTTTAAATCTCATACATTTTTTCAACTTATATTTTTATCTCATTTTTAAATAGTTTGACATTTTTGTCTTTATTTTTGAGTGTTAGTATACCCTCTTATTCATTTTTAAGTTAGAATATCTATTATTGATTTGGTATGTTTATAAATGTAGCAATAAATTTGGCTATAATTATGTAATTAAATAGAGTAACAAATGTTAATTGAGAAAGAAATTAATTGGCTGGAAGATTTCATGTTTATGCTACAGAATATTGTATTTACCAGAATCTTTAATTGGTTAGAATTTTCGACTGAGTATTTAATTTTTCAGTGAAACTTAATGGTTCACTGGAATATTTATCATATGTTTAGAATTTTTTGAACGAAATCTCATAAAATTTTAGCGATTCATTCTGTTTTTATATTACTCATCAGGTATCACATAGACCCTTCACTTTTATGTTATTCGCCACTGAAAACTGAGTAATTGGAGTTAGGACGAATATCTTATCGTCAAACCTAAAAAATTTTTTTCAAAAATTGTTAGAATTACACTGTAAGTAAAAATCTTTTTATTTTGTTGTTTTTAGTTTGTAGTATCCGTTTTGAGTATGTGAATTTTAGATGATATATCGGATCTTTTCTGAATGATCTGAAATTTACCATGTTCTGATAATTTACCATAATCTGGGGATAATCGACTCTTTTATTGTAGTATCAGTTTAGAGGGTGAGAAATTTACCATGTGCAAATTGACCATAGTTGAATAGTTGTAGAAATTACCATAATTATGCAAATAGATAAGTTACTATTACAAAATATAGTAAATTGTTCGTGATATGCAAATTAACTATGACATGCAAATTAACCGTCATTAAATATTTAAAACACTTAGAATTATAAAATAATTTACAATAATGATGAACTAAATTAACCATCGCGAAATATGGGAATATGTACTCTATTTTTTTTGTAGTTATAGCGTAAGGAATAGATTGAAATTAGACTAATAGAAAATGTTTGAATCAATCCTTTTTTCTTAGAGATAAAAAAACTGAAATTGGGGTAAATAGATTTTGAGAGTAATTCGGGTATTTTTTAAAAAATAGGATAAAAAATTAATTTTAAAAAATGTATAAGATGAAACACTAGGTATCTCTTAGAGCATCCACATCAAACTCCTCAAAAACCATTCTTCTCCAAATTGAGGAGCAAATTTTTCTAATAATCCTCACATCAGCATCTTTATCACTTTTTCCTATTTTTCAAAAGTAATAGTGACTCCCTAATTTTAGGAAAAAACTATTCACTCATATCATTTTATTTTTATTATTTTTTCTCATCTTTTATTTGTTTATAACATTACAAATTGAATATAAAAGGAAAAAAAAGAATATCTTAATAAAATAAGAATAGAATAGAAAGTTTGATACAAGAGACATTATAAAATATGACTCTTTAAAATAAAAAATTCTAACTTGGTAAAAAAATAAAAAAACTAATATGAATGCTCTTATACATTCGACTAAATAATAAGTAATCTTTTTTAAAAGTTCATTACTCCATTAATTAATGTAAGTAAATGGAGCAAGGGGCAATATAAATGCAGCGATTGAGAAAGGTTCATGGGTTAAGCCCAAGAATGAGGCTCCGAAAGAGGGATCGGATGTTTCCTAGGGTGGTTGCCCCTCTCAGCAAACAAGATGATCGTTGATCATCAGAGCCGATGATTTCTTCCAAAAATCAACAGCCCTTGTCCCTTCTTTCTCTTTCTATGAATATATATACGTATATATTGATGCGCGTGTGTGTGTATTGCTTGTTGGTAAAACAGCTATGGAAAATTTCACTAATTACCCCTGAGGTTTGCAGAAACAGAGACTACAGAGAGATTATTCAGTGGTCTTATGGCATTTGCGGCGAAACTCTCTGGCCGTGAGGATCACTTCCGGGCAGATATGATTCGGAGATCAGGATCCGACCCGTTTCTTGGCGGGGCACGCAGAGGGTCTGTTGGAGGCCTTTTCTTTCCTGATCATATGGGCAACTCGTGTTGCAGCCATGGCGGAGTCGGATTCTGGTCCGATCATTCACAGATCTGAGCCTTACCCTGTATCCCTTCTACAATACTTGCGTATATAGATACATGCATTTGCAGTAAGCTTTTGATATCTTGGAGATGTCAGTGTATTTGTTTGTCAGAAACCTCGGAGAGGTTATTGCAATTTACCCAAAAAATCTCATTAGTTTAAGAAAGAGGCTCAGAGGGTTTGGGAAGTTTCCAAGGGTGGTTGCCCCCCTGCGTCGGAGAGCCGATGATTTCATGAAATAAGAGTCAACAACCCTTCCGCTTATGGATATATATACATACACACACATACATATATAGTGAAGTGGCTGTAAAAAGCCCTTCTCTCTCTCTCTCTCGCTCGCTGTGAAGCTGTTTGAATGAGGCTGTGATGATTTTTCAAAACAAAATCAAGGCACTTGAGGACTAATCTCGTCGTGGTGGGGTAACTCAGTGAGTCCGTGAGGCATTCCTGTCTCATGGCTCCTGTTGTTGCAGCCACGGCGGTGTTCCTCATTTGTCTGGAGAAAAGGCGAATCTGAGCCTCCCCCCTCCCCTTTCCGTTTTGTTTAGGGTTTCGATTTATGTGGCATGGAGTAGCAATTTTGGCTTATCTAAACTGTGGGTATGATGGTTTAGGTGATGTGTTTTTGGTGTCTTCAATAGTGCTAATGAAGTTTGTTGGAAGCTGTACTAGCTATTCCCGATGCATTTTGCGTGTTTTTGGGGTCTTCCTGTGAGTTTTCCTTGAGAGAAGTTTAATACTTCTCCAAAGTTGTAATGGTGCATACATTCAAACTCCAATTGTCTTGCCAATTGGTCAAGAAGAACACAGAAATTCCCCCCATAAAATCCAGGGAAATTAGTACAAAACATGTGTAGAACTCAGAATAGATTTTGTTCAATTTGTCTTTATTAGGTGTAACTCTTTGTTTATAAATCAACTAAGGAATACATTTCTTGTGCAATTACCTGCTGTTGGTTCTGTTTAAGCAGGTTCTGCAAGCAGGCGAAGGAAACCAATCAGTGCTGTACAATATTGTGAGCATCCTAAGCGAGCAGCGGTGGAGGCTACCCATCGCGGCATTTACCCTTTTTGTTGTGAAAATACTGCGGGTCAGGATATGGCCTCAGTGTTGTTTGTTGGTATCATTAGTACCTTGGTTTTGAGATTGAAAAAAGTTAAAGTGAGACTTTGAGACTAACTGATGTTGGAAAGGCTTTTCTTCTACTAGCACTAGTGTATGCTCACTGTTGATGGGAGTTACTGTTCGCTCTCTTCTGGTGTTTGGCTTTTTCCATCCTCAGTACATTGGACTTTGTAACTCCATTTACAAGCTGCTTATCAAAATTCTGGTTCACTGTTTCTTGGACAATTTCATCTGCCCTCTGCAGACCTGCTTAATCCTTGGTTGTAGGAGTGTAGACAATGTCATTATTGTTCTGGACGTGGTTCATAATTTCAAATCCAAGAAAGGAAAGTTGGGTAATTTTTTCATCAAGCTTGGTCTTGAAAAGGCCTACAGTCATCTGGAGTAGGATTTCATATGCAAGTGCCAAGTTGGTGTAATTTTCCTAAACTTTGGATTGACCTTATTATGTCTTGTGTTTCCACTTCTTCCATGATTATTCTGGTGAATGGCACCATCAGCGTAGAATTCCTTCCCACTCAGGGAATCAGACGGAACCCCCTTTCCCCTTTATATGTGCATTCTCTATTTAGAATATCTGTGGATTGTCATTTCTCGTGAATGTGACTACCTTAGGTGGATACCTCTCCAAGTCTCGGGGGTACCATTCTTGTCTCACCCATTTTTGCAAATGATCTATCGTTTGTGGGGTGGCAACCATGGAAAACTGTAGGTGCATCTCTAAGATTTGGATGAGTTTTTGGCTTTATCTGGACAAAAGATTAGCCTCTCCAAGTAAAAATACTTTTTTCTAACAATGTTCCCACAAGTCTTCGTGATGCCATTTCGTCCTCATTCAATATTCTTTGTTCAGATCACCTGAGCTCTTATTTGGGTTGCCCCCATTTTCCACTCCAAGCCTAAACATACCTTCCAATTCCTTGTGGATAGTATGTCTAACAAGCTGTCAGGCTGGAAAACACGCTGCCTTTCCTTCGCCAACTGCATTACCCTCATTCGTTCGGCCCACTTGGCTATCCCGTTTTATATCATGAAAAGCAATTTTCTTCCTAGTGGTGTCTCCAGTAGACTTGACAAGATTAATAGAGATTTCCTCCGGGGCTCCAATTCAGAAAAGAGAGAACTCCATTCAATGAATTTGTTCGGACAATGTGATGAAACCCAAAGAGTTGCATTACCCTCATTCGTTCGGCCCTATCCCGTTTTATATCATGAAAAGCAATTTTCTTCCTAGTGTTGTCTCCAGTAGACTTGACAAGATTAATAGAGATTTCCTCCGGGGCTCCAATTCAGAAAAGAGAGAACTCCATGCAATGAATTTGTTCGGACAATGTGATGAAACCCAAAGAGTTTGGGGGTCTTGAAATTAGACACCGTGTTCAATAACACTGGCCATGGCGAAATTAAATTGGCGTCTTGATCACCAAATTGATTTGGTTTGGGCCCGTGTTCTTAAAAGCAAGTACCAATAACCAGTCGACTGAGATATACAAAGCTGAGTCTAGGATTATGGTCCAAAATGGTGTCAACACGAGCTTCTGGTATGATAATTGGTTGGGTTGTGGGACATTACGTTCAGCCATTCAGGGCCTTACCCCTTTTACTACCAAGAGTTAGTGATCTTTGGGTTAATAATGCCTGGAACCTCTCCAATATCTCATTCGTTTTTTTCCTTGGAGATCGTTAATTGGATTAATGGCATCTCTCTCTCGTGTTTTCGAGGCAGTAAGGACTTGACTGTCTGAAATTCCTTTAATGGGACTTTCTCCACTAAAGGAGCCTTCTTTCTCCTTAAATCCAGGGAATGGGCCACAAGTCTGAGAATTTTCCATTTCATGTGGCTTGCACTTCAACATAGAGTTTCCACCATGAGAAATCTATTCACTCGCCACATTGGGTCCAATATGCACTGCTTGCAATGCACCTGCATGGTTGAATTCCATTTGCATGGCTTCTGTGACTGACCTACCCCTTTTTTTTTTTTTTGGTTTGACCTTGGTCTCCCACCGCTGTCCTTCAATTTATTTTCTCTCTCTTTATCTACTAGTTATTGGGTGTGTAAATCCAAAGTTCTTCATCCCTCAGGCGTTCTTTGGTCCACTACTTTACTTTTTGCTTGTTGGGCATGTTGGCTAAATAGGAACTGCTATACTTCCCAGCACCACACCACCCTCTCCTTAGAGCGGTGGAATGAATGGTGTTTTCTCCACCACCTGGATCCTATTTTGTGATCTCCCAGATCTACCAGGGTCAATTGGCAGCCCGATCCAAGGGGACCTGCAATTGAATGTTGACGCTGCTTTTAATGCGACCGGTTTGGAGGCCGTGGGTGGTCTCATTAGGGATGATAACGGCGATTGAATTTTGGGATTTCATGAATGATGAATAAAAATATGGATCAAATTTGTCATAGCTGAATCACATTATCGGAACAAGGGAGCTTGTTGTACATTGTACACAACAAAACATATTGCGTGCTAAAGCAAAGCTGTTTTAGAGTGCAAAATACTATTTGAAAATGATTCAGTTTAAGTTTTATACGTTCAAAAATAATGTCTTAACTATTAGGCTAATATTTTATGCGTCAAAATAACGATATTTTGGCATGCACACGTTTTGCGCACATTGGTCTTAGAGAATCATATCCTTTGAAAGAAAATGAATAGATAAGCATTGACTTACTACCTCAATGTACCTGTTACATCAGATAATGGGAGACCATCATTCCAACAGGCTACAAGAGAACAATGGGCGTATCAGAAGCCAACAGGATAAGGGGGCAAAAAGGTCAAATGAAAGAAATTATTGGTCCCCAGGTTTCTAAAATTATTGGTCCCCAGGTTTCTAAAACATTCATTTTACCAAACACATGGGCAGTATCAGAAGCCAACGGTATAAAGGGACAAGGGTTCTGCTGTGTGCGTTGAATAATATTTTGACGCGTAGAACATTATCTAAACAATTAGACGTTAATAGAAAATTTAATTAGTATTTTATGCGTTAAAACGATATCGTTTTAATATCGTTTTAACGCGCAATACGAATTGGTATACACAATGCACTACTCTTTTCAATTTCATGGAATAAAGGTCAAATGAAAGACATTCTTGGTAAACAGGTTTCCAAAACATTCATTTTACCAGAACACACGAAAACATCCCAGAAACTTCATCACAAAGGAAACTATCCACATCCGCAGAAACTTCATCACAAAGGAAACTATCCACATCCACACACATATTGTTCAAAACTTAAATGCACACACTACTATTACTACTTACAAAAGAACTAGCACCCCCAACCTAGATTTTGAAACTAGGATTTTAAGCACTTTATTTCTATACATCTTCAACCATCTAGGGTTTTGCCACTGCCTATTTCCCTATAAGGGATTTAATCCACCAAGTGCCCTTTGTGTCCTTGGGGCCTTCATCTCCCTCTGGTGGGGGATCAGTTTGTGTTGTCTTGTGAAGCTTGCTCACATCATAACCCTCATCAACGGCCTTCTGCACAAGCTGATTGTAGATCTCTTCATCAAGATGGGTTTGTCTGCTTAATATCTACAAGAAAATAGCACCACCCGAATATTTTAGAATACGATCTAATAAAAGGACCAATAACTCGAATGAATGCTGGAATAGAATATTATCTCTTAAAAATACTCTCTCCGTCTGGCATTTGGTTCGATTAAAAAAAAAAAAAAAAAGACACAAAATACTTTGCAAACTGAACCATCATTCAGGAGGCGAAGGAACAACAGTTTGATTCCTTTCCAAAGTCATTCCAACAACCAAAAACCACCAAAACATACCGAACTTTATGTCTTACCATAAATTGACAACATATTCATCTGTATATTATTCGTTTCTTTTTGTTACCAAACTTGGGCCAAACATTCACGCACTCGGTTCAGTCAAATCGGTCAGTAAGATATGGTTTGAAATTCATCAACTAGTTGAAGACTTTGTACAACTCATGTAAGTACATGTAATAAATAGTCTATGGAGATCTTAGTCCTAGAGGTTGCTTTCACTTGGATCTCAACGGGTTGAGTCTGCCTTTTCGTATCTGAATTGGGTCACGTGAAGGAGATATAACTTTATGGAATACACAATGCTACCGGACAAAGGCACAAAGCCAATACTCACATTTCTTTGCAATTTTTGGGCATATTTTCTGTAAATTCAGTTGTCTAAAGAATTTGTAATCCCTCTGTAAATAGATAACAATTAAACGATCACAAGGTTGAGTAATACTAAGAACACATGTGTTTAGAACCGTTGATGTATTCGGATCGTCTTTGTATACAGAATTTTCCCACAAGGTTTATCCAATCCAATTTCATCTCTAATCCAAGCAATTAAAACAAATCCAAGAAACGAATCGGTGAGAATCCCAAATTTCGATACATGATCGTACAGATCATATGAATAGAAGGACACTGACATAGTGGAACATAGATTTCATGAAAAAGGATATCGTGCCCATAAATTATGCATATAATATAAGGCAAATATAAAAAAGTAAAGAGACATACCCAAAGATATCTCCGGGCGGGCTGGCCAATCAAAGCATACTGATAATCAGAATCGAGATACAGAATCCAGTAATCTCCAACAACAGGGATGATGGGGAGGAAAGGGGGAACATAGAATTTGACCTTGAGCTTGGCCTCATCGCTTTTAGGGTCAGCCTTATAAGCAGTCCCTTCGATATACCCTCTCTTCCCATCAGTCCACGTCTCGTTTAGTACATTCACGGTCCCATCTTCTTTCAATGTGTACGTAGCCCTTGTGTTGATCCCGTTTTTGGGTTGAAATCTTGAAGGGAATGAGGCTATTTCGTACCACCGACCCATGTATCGCTCTAGGTCTACATCCTTCACCACTTCCATCTGTTTCTTGGCCATTTTAGAGAGAGAGAGAGAGAGAGAGAGAGAGATTTGGGATTTTGAGATGTTTGTCGATGTGTATAGAAAACTTCTAGGGGGGTTCAGTTTGTTGATAAGGTGACGGGCCCGAGAGCTATCGGTGCAGTTTTGTGATCTGGGGATAGACGTGGAGCAATGAGGGCCTTTCATGTGGTGGGAATGGGACTCGGTAATGCCAAGGTTAAAATAGTCATTCCATAATTTTTTAGCAAAAGAAATTATTGAACTGGAAAATGGGGGTTGACCCGAATTTGAACTTGGTAACCGGGTAAGAGAAGCCACCCATAGTTGTAATGGGCCTATATAAAGCAGTCTGAGCCCAATCCTAATAGTATTTCTAGATCCATCAAGAAGTCGTGTACCAGCCCAAGAAGCCCAATCCTTGCTCTCACTTATTTACCCGGCCTCGTTTGATACTTGTTATATTCACCCGGTCTCGTTTGATACTTGTTATAGAGTGAGGGAATCCATAGCAAGGAAAGGGATTGAGATTGAGAGTGGCAATAAGAAAAGAAATTTATTGTGAAGTTTGTTGCTTGGTTGGAGACAAAAATTGTGTAGGAGTTTTATAGCTATAATTTTGATCGACTAGCGAGAGTGAATTAATACAATAACGTGTGATTAATGAGTTGAGAAAGGTGTTGAATTATGAAGGGCATCCCCATGAATTTGTTCATCCTCCGTTTTAAAGAATTCCTAGGTGTAACGAACTCATAATCTGACCTTAAGAATACAATCAAATTGATGAATAATTTATTAAAAAAAATACTAAAAAATTAAGAGATCCATGCCAGATGAATCAAACTCAGATTGAATTTTATTTTAAAACCGATTTTCAATTTCATTAGACCTAAGTCCAAGTTAAAAAAACTTCTAAAAAATTAAAGCCAAATAAAATTGATATACAAAATTCTAAATTATAGTAAAAGTAAAGCCCCGTAAAAACTCAAAGTCAAGAGAAAACTAGTTTGAGATTTAAAAAAATATGTACGAACTTAGGTTTTTTATTTTTTAGGATTTAGTATAAGAACCGATTTGGTTTGGTTCCTAGGTGACTAAAACCGAAAAACAAACTGAATTTTTAAAAAAATTTCAAACCGGATCAATTAGACTAAAAAATCGAACCAAATCGTTAATTCTGCTTGATTTACTGATTTAGTTTGATTTTTTAATTTAGACTTTTAACCCTACTGAGCGCAATAGTACTCCAAGTCCCAAATATGGGCCAAAGGGCAAAACCAATGAATTATTGGACTAAAAAAAGCTGAAAGATAGGTGTAGTTGTTAGGGAGAATCCCATCATTTATAGCTTTTGTTTGTGCTGTATCTATTTGGCCTCGAGCTATCAATCAGCTCTCGCTTGAGCAGCAGCCAAGGACTCTGCTTGTGGCCTACATTAATTCGATCATATAGCTCTTGCCATGACTAAATATTTTTAATAACTCAAAGTGTTCGAATAATTTATGTAGATATCTACTAATTATTGAGAAATTAAAAGTCAAAGTAAATTCTTTAGGTTGACCTCAAAAAGTAAAAAAAAAACTAAAAAAGTATCTGAACCTAAAACCTAATTGAAAAGAAGTCCTACAGTTACACCACAGACCAAATAAACGAGAGCTTGAGCTGAAATTTCCAGTAAGTGGACGAAGACAAGAAAATAGTGCTCCCCATGCTCTAGTCTGACAGCAAAAGCTCACGGACTCATCTATCGCATCCATGGCTAAACAACTTTTTCACATGCTCTGCAAAAAGCCAACATATATATAAAGATGGTACAAAGCAGACCTAAATCAAATTACTTTCAACATATCTGCAATTTCACTCCTCACTCCTCAGAGAGAGAGAGAGAGAGAGAGAGAGAGTATGGTTCCATCTTCTCCCTTCCTCATCCTACTTCTCCTCGCCATATCGGGAACAGTACTACCAATACAATCAACCCCAATTTTCTTTCCCAGATTAACAAGATATCAATCTTCTCTGCAGAAACCAGATAATCCCTCAATAAAGCCAGATATTCCATTCAAGACCCATTACTTTCCTCAGCTCGTAGACCATTTCACTTTCCAACCCCAGAGTTCCAAAATCTTTTACCAAAAGTACCTCATCAACAACCACTACTGGGGCCAAGGAGGGCCAATTTTTGTCTACACCGGCAATGAAGGCAACATTGAGTGGTTTGCCGCCAACACTGGGTTTATGCTTGACATTGCCCCCAAATTCCATGCTCTACTTGTCTTCATTGAAGTATGACACTTGTTCTTAACGTCAAATCACCATCTGAGTTTCCCTCAAAATAAGCACACTCGCTTTCTTTGTTTTCGTTTTGCTTTTTCCCTCATAGTTTCGAATAATTTTCATGGGTTTTCAAGATTTTGCGGCATTATTCTCCGGTGTATTCATGAGAAAAATAGAATTGCTCCCAAATTCCATTATCTCCTGGTCTTCATTGGAGACAGACCCATTATTCAGAATCCCTGTATGCGTTTTCCCTCAAAATAAACGCACTCGCCTGCTTGGGTGTTTTCTCGAACACAACGTAGATGGTTTTGGAGATATTCACTAATGATTGATTGTATGGGTAGCAAAAAATAATCTCTGTTATTGGGTTTGAAGAAGGGTGCTGATATTGATCTTTGATTTTGGTTTCATGTATGATTTTTCAGCATAGATTTTATGGAGAATCGATGCCTTTTGGGAAAGATTCGTACAAATCTGCAGAAACATTGGGATACTTGAATTCACAGCAAGCATTGGCAGATTTTGCAGTTTTGATTAGGAGTTTGAAGAAGAACCACTCTTCTGAGGCATCCCCTGTTGTCGTCTTTGGGGGGTCTTATGGAGGAAGTAAGTTGAGGCAATCCATTGGCATATTTTTTTTAAAATCTGTTTATCAGATGACTTGATCTGACATCTGGGTGGGTCTTTAAGACTTAAAGAGTGTCCTTGGGGTTTGTGAATGGCATGAAAATTTGGATTTGACATTTTATGCTTGCCATTGGTTGACATGGATTTCTCTTGTACTAGCAGTATTTATTTCAGAGAATGTTTTTCATACATGGACAGCAATTAATATCCTCCTTTACTTCGAAGAAGAGTTGTTGAATAATTGACCCATTTGGAACTTCTTCATCCTATGTTCTCCCTTCACAATAATAGCAATCTCTCTCTCTCTCTCTCTCTCTCTCTCTCTCTCTTTCTCAGTGCTGGCTGCCTGGTTTAGACTGAAATACCCTCACATAGCAATTGGAGCTTTAGCATCTTCAGCCCCAATCTTGCAGTTTGATAATCTAACTCCATGGTCCAGCTTCTATGATGCTGTTTCCAAGGATTACAAGGTCATTGTGTTGAAAAAGCCTTATAAATCTCTCTCTCCTTTTTTCCCCACTTCTTGTGATAATTAATGCTCATGCGCAGGACGCAAGCTTGAATTGCTACGAGGTGATAAAGGGGAGCTGGCAAGAACTGGAAGCTCTTTCAGCTCAAAAGGAATGGTCGCCTGAACTCAGCAGAAACTTTAGAACTTGCAAGTGAGTTCCGTGATTAAAATAGACAAAGAATAGGGTAGAAATGGATCACCATCCTTATGGAATTCTAAATTGCCTTTATATCACCACCATGTGGAGTTTTCTCGAGAAGATGTTTTCAACACATATGCTTAATGTATACTATGTGAGACTCACATGCATCAATCTGTTTCGGAGCTCAGACAGCTTTATGTACGTATATATGTGCATGTATAACATTGCTCAGTTTCTCATCTGAACTCTCAATTGTTCCATGTAAATGTGCTTTTGGAATTTGTCAAGGGTTTTAAAGGTTTTTAGACATTGATAATCTATCAACTCAACAAAGGGTCAAACTCAAAAGGCCTGAACTTGCAAAAAGAAATATGAATCTTGAACTAGACCTAAAAGCTTTCCGTTGCAATGGCGTGTCAAACCAGTTTGTTTGTAGATACCTAAGACATTAACCATTCTTTCTTAGTTTCAAGTCCTTAGTTTTATTGGAAAAGGAGTGCTTTCTCACAGCTTTATCTATAAAATAAAGTGCATGTGTTTAGTTTATTGTGATTAGGTTAAAAGCATGTTCCCCCCAATAAAGAACATTCAAGATCTACAACTATGACTTAGATCACGTGTTTAAGGGAAGGAAAATGACTGAATTCCAAGCTGAAAATGATTCATGTACTGCAATGCCATTTGGAGGTGATGAAGCTGGCCCCACTACAGCCCATAAAAATCTGCCACCCCAGCCGGTCTTAGACTATAAAAATCGATTCAAGTAGTATTGCTTTCTTCAGTACTAAAACAATTACTTTGCTCAACCTCTTAGATTTACAGTTCTTAAATTTTCAGGAACCTCCGGTCAGTATACTCGGTTCAAAACTGGTTATGGGAAGCTTTTGTTTACACAGCTATGGTGAATTACCCAACAGAAGCCAATTTCATGATGCCATTACCTGCTTATCCCGTGCACGAGGTATGACTTTGATTGCAAGTGCATTGCATCAACCCACATAAACTTGAAATTCCAAATTTAGTTTTTGGTAGCTTCAAATAACAAATTTTGAATTTTGATTGAAGATGTGCAAGATTATTGATGGATTGTCACCTGGAGCTACCAAGCTTGGCAAAGTTTTTGCAGCTGCAAGCTTATATTATAACTATTCAAAGTCAGAAAAATGCTTCGATTTGGAAAATGGGAAGGATGCTCATGGCCTCCATGGTTGGGGCTGGCAGGTAAACAACTAAATTACTCATGTACAGATTCCCCTAACTTCTTGTTGATATTATGTGTGGTAGTCGGTCTTCCGGGAATATGACGGGCACTACAACGGTTCGAGACCACCAAAAAATTCCCGCATATTTTGACCAATTCAAGGTGAAAAGGCAGAGGAGGAGAGAGCTCAGGACAACCTTAGAGAGATAGAGGGTATGCCATTGGAGATTGGTCAACTAGAGAGTAAAGTATGTTAGGTTTGCCTTCACAACATGTTGAATGATTGTTGTGTGAAAGTGGGTCTTCTGGAAACATGACGGGCACTACAACAATTCGAGACCACCGAAGGTGGAGGAGGAGAGAGTTCGGGACAACCTTGGAGAGATAGAGGGGATGACAGTAGAGATTGGTCAACTAGAGAGTAAGGTATGTTAGGTTTGCATTCACAATGTGTTGAATGCTTGTTGTGTCTTCAATGATGTGTAGAAGCCTCTTTATACATTATAGAAATCTTGGAGAGGAAGGAAGCTAGGTGTTAAACTGCCTCCTCATTGGTTAGCAGACCAGATAGTGACAAGGCTTTTCTTTGAGTCCATCATAAACTATCCCTTCGATGCAAAGGTGTAGTTTAAGGTATATGTAGAGACTTGTATTATGGTATTGTGTCAAATGGCAGGTATGATACAACTTGCCACACGCTAGGTTGTGGTTGTGATAAATCTTCACAGGTGTGAGATGTCAGGAGATGCCCCTCCTCTCTCTAGTTAGAGTTCGTCCGAAGGTGGGTTCATCCTGTTTGACAAACGCTTTGCTCTGGTCTCCAAATCACATACCTTTTTAGGTCCCTAGCTAGGTCCTAGGCATTGCTCACGACTTAGGGTGTTTTTATGTTGATGGAGTCGCAGTTATTGTAGTAAATTCTTGGAGCTGTGTCGAGGAGCTTAGGTGAACTTGTTCCTTATTGAGATAAATGAGTTCTATAGACGTTGGGAGCCATGGCTATACTAGTGGATGAAAGTTCCTCCAAAGGTGTCTAATAACGGAGGACTCCCGGATACCCTCACTAACTATGCTAATTAACTCTAGGGCATTTTGTTTGGGGTCATAAAAGAGTCGATTGCTATCACTTAGATATGACTATCCAATGTTTGTTTGGAGTTGATATATTTCACTTACATAAGGGCAAAAAAGTCAAACTAATACAAAAAAAAACAATGTAAAATTAGAATTAAATCATAACTCACAAATTTAAATGGAAAGGTACGCTGTTTATAGAATTAAGACCATATATATGCATATATATCTCGCTTACGTAAGGGCAAAAAAGTCAAACTAATACAAAAAAACAATGTAAAATTAGGATTAAATCATAACTCATGAGTTTAAGCGAGATAAAAAGTTACACGGTTTATAGAATTAAGACCATAATTTAAATAATCCTTATCTTTTTTTTCAGGCATGTACGGAGATGGTAATGCCAATGACTTGTTCCAATGAAAGCATGTTTCCTCCTTCTTCCTATGACTACAAGGGGTTTGCAGAGAATTGCATGACAAAATATGGTGTTATGCCTCGACCACACTGGATCACTACTGAATTTGGTGGCAGTGTGAGTTGAAATGAAATTTCTTTGTATTTTTCTTCTTTTCCATTTTATAAAGAGAAATTCTTTGGTCCTCGAAAAATTTACCAGAAAACATCTCGAATTCAAAATTTATGTATTGATTTCACTTTAGTGTACAGTGCTCTCAAATCTAAATAAATCTAATCAATTAATTTAAAATTCGGAGATATTTTCGAAAAGTATATTGTCTTATCTGGTTCCTTGTGGTTGCTTAAAA
>JABCMJ010020630.1:2826-14733 GCA_014822125.1 Arbutus unedo | reverse complement strand
AGAAAACGGATAAAACTATGTCGTTTTGCCCGTACTACACATGCACTACAGGAAAGTGCACTACAGCTCCCCTAAATCCGATCTACTCAAGTTCTATAATTTTTCTACAATCATATTAGGTTTTTTTAAATCCGCCAAAATTAAGTTAGTTTGCCCGCTCAATTTTTTTCTAAAAAACCTAATACCCACCCGTCCACAGTATTTTGTATTTATTTAAATTTTTTTCAGGATTATTTGTTTTGCGTCAAGTTTTTTGAAGTATTAATCTGTCTAGACTAGACAAATTTATAAAGTAAAAAAATATAAATTAAATTTTAAAAATTTTGAGAAAAGACAAAAAGAATATAAAAAATATAAATTAGAAAATCTTTTCTATATTTTGTACAATCAAATACTAAAAATAGATAAATATTCTAATAAAAAATATAACAGAGAGTCTCAGTCTGTTGTGTTTCCACTTCCTGAAAGGCTAGTAACTTTTGTTGCATGCTTTTACAAAAAGTGGATACCATCTGTGGTCTGATGGTATGGCCCGATGTTCATTAAGGCTGGCCCATTGGGGCCCCCACAAACATATGTATTTGCATTGATGCACACCTCAGCTCTATGTAGGATAGCTGCATGTTTATACGGTACCCCTGTACCAACTTTAATGCACAATAATTCAAAGAGCAAGTTTAAAAATTTAAATATAGATATGTTTGGAACTGTCTGATGTATATGGGCTTTCATTATTTTAGAGAATTTTACGTGCATTAAATAATTTTGAACACATCTGTATTTATATTTTTGCATAAAAGATTGTGTTCTTAGACTTTTTCTAATTAAAAAGATAGGGTAAAGCCAAATTTTGGACCACTATCTTGTGTGAAATATTGAAAATTTTAACAACTTTGTGTCAATAGATGAAATGGTATTTGTTACCATTTCTTTTTCCAAAGTGTCAAATTAGAGAAAAAGAGCGCGGACTATTGCCATAGTTTGGAAGTTGATAAAATAAAGTGGAGAATATGGGCATGTGTGCAATTATGTACGTGGAGTGAAAGAATGGGGTGATTTTACCACTTTATCCTTATTTGGATTATTTTTTTCAGAAAATATAATCGAGTTTGAACATGTCAGAAAAAACTTGTAATTATCTTTTTTATAATTTAATTAGAAGTTTAAAAGCCAAACTATATGACTTTGAGTTATCTGTTTGCTTACCTCAACAGAAATAATGTTTCTTAATAATTGACACATAATTTGATCGAACTCAGAAAGTAAGAATTTGAATAATTAAGAATTTAAAATGATTACTTGAAATTGAGTTCAACAAAAAATTTGTATTCGAGGATTCTTCCCAGATTTCAATTATTTCAAACACGTTTATCAGCAACAACTACAAACTACAAATATGTGATTAACTAAATCACTAAAGCTACTCTTACAATTGACTATTAATTTAATGCTACTTCTATTGATAAAAATTAAATAACTGCAAATAAAATAAAAATTGAGTCTTTTTTCAGATGCATCTTCTTCTTCGGTGCCCTTCAATATGTATAGGCACTACGTGCAACTGCCTCCGGTAACTGCTTCATGGCCCTTTTCTTTTTCCACTTCACTTATTTCAAAATCTCAAGTCTTTTTCCTCCTTCAATTTCCCTACTGAATCATGGCATATCTCCCAAGCAATATTCTTTACATACACCTATCACTCGAACCAAGAATTATATATTTAGCCCTTAAAATTTCTTTATTATAGATATTAGGACATTTAACTTCCAGTAACTACCTCCCTCTTAAAACAACGTTGCATAATGGCTTAATAATATTGTATTGATTGGTTGTGGGCATCAACAACGTTGTTGTTGACATATGGCTCATTCTCAGTGGAGGACGAATTTTGAGGGTAAACATACCCCCACCAACATTTATGTAAAGATTAAACAATATTTGTGAACTTTTAAACTTCTAACTTTCCCTCTATCTTGGGATTATTGGTGCATATAATCTCTCTAGTTGCTCCACTTATTCGCCCCTCTTCAACTTCTTTTTCGAGTAACTCTTCTTTCCTCAATAAATTAAAAGCCTTACTTCAAGAACGGTGCATGTCTTTTGCTCTCATTTTCCAGCGTAACGTCATGAAACTCTTAATATCAGTAATCAAACTCTAGATAATCTCTCTGTTATTAATCCAAGTGTTCCCCTTATCTCTGAGTCTAGTTTTGGTGCTTCGAACCAAGCCCTTGGTAATTGGGATGACAAACTCGTCACTTCTAATTCAACTAAAAGACTAGTTGGGACCTTCGTTTGATCCCGCCTCCTCCGAATGTAGTCCATGTTGTGATGGTTGGTTTTACTCTCCCTAAAGGCTTCCGTCACTTGCTTGACTTAATTTTTTATCTTTTATTTTTCTTGTAGCCTGCTAAACTATAAACCATTAGTGGTAATAATGTAACGCCCCGATTTCTCAAAACATTAATAATCTAATTAAAATCTTATTTTATTTAAAGACAAGATTTAAATAGAAATACCCCAAATATTCTTAATTAAACTTCAAACCAAGTTTCAAAGTGCATGAACGAAAATGATCAAATTACCCCTCGAGGTTTATATTTATTTCTTAACGTAAAATAAGTAGATAATCATAGCAAAAACTAAGGGTACGGTATCCAGACGAACAGCTCCTCTCCATCAACACCCAACACTTCCTACGCGAGCTACTCCTCCATTTACTCAACTCCGTCTGGTATGAAACATCAGGGACGGAGAAGTTACACCGATGAGTAATGAAACTCAGTAGATAAAGGTATCCGAAAGACCAAACACATATGTGATACATCATATAACAATATAAACGCTATACAGTTGAGATATTAAGCATGGAACAAAGCATAATGGTAAATAACAAACGATTAAGAACACTAACACATTGGTAATTTTTATTAAGTTCTTTGGGTTTCTAGGTACACCGTGAAATATACTATAACCTCCCTTAGACATTAGCATAGGGTCCTTAGTTAACATTGACCAGTCATTGGCTACCCAAGGGTCATAATTCCAATCATAACTTGACAAGGAAAAAATCTTCTACTGTTCTCTCAAGTCAATATCTATCTTACTTTATCTAGATCCCGCGAACATGACGTCATTAGGTCCAGTCTCTACATACTTTAGTCACTTTTCCTGTTAGACTCAAAGACGTGCAGAACTCTAGTCGTCATTCTCTTGAGGTCCGAAGCTGTCTTCGCAGACGTCCCCGAAGTCACCATCTACCGTCTCCAACTCCTCCTAATAGGGGCTTTTAAATCAAATCATAATAGATATTTCATATCTCAACAAGACATGTGACACTAGGTTAATCATTTTTCGTTAAACTTCTCACACAAGTCTTTACAATGTTCTCTACCTTATAACGCACACCCAATACCCTCCGTTGCCTTATTCAAGTGCCATTTGAATTAGTGTCCCTAACGTAATTCTAGGTTTTCTCAAGAGTAACCCAAACCACACATATGTCAAGCTCAATAAATTGAAATTGATAACATACTAACATCGCAATGGTTTAACTATATCCATCCATAATCCTCGGGCAGCACTTCTGCTATACCCAGAACAACAACAACGTCAACAGAGATCCTCAAGCATAACTCATCAACAAATACACAAGTCATTAACACCCACGGCACAAATACACAAGTCATTAACACCCTTAAAGCGTAAACATGCTCTAGTCCTTTATAGATTTAACATGCTCATGGTCATAACAATGGTACGTGGATACATGTGCAAGATGTAGGACCCCAGAAACAGTAACAATCTATAAAACAAAACTGAAGCCAGAGGCATAAAACATGGCCTGGAAGTATTCTCAGCATTCCGTCCAAATTGCTCATTTTTCAATAGGCCACTCAGGCGGCCTATAGCTCGCTCGAGCGAGCTACCAAGAATCGACTGCCAGAAAATTGAACCACAAATCAAAATTTGACAAAATTCAAGAGGTCGCTCGAGCGAGCTCTATGCCTCTCGAGCTAGCCTTCATTTTTTCTAGATTCTAGTTTAGGATTTTCTGCACATTTTGGGTTCGTTCAGTAAGAATTAGGCATGATCAGAGCATAAAACTTCTCAAATTGGCTACTGAAATTCGTAACATATGAGCCTAACATATTTTGCCCTCAATCAATTTGAGCATATGAATCACAGAACATAGGAAATCGATTGATTTTATCCGAACACAACAAGAACAAACCCTAAACATGCGCAATCTACCTAAACATGCTTGAACGTGAAATTAATTGGCAAAATCAACAACCCAAGGTTTGTAGATAACTAAACCTACCTCAAATCCGCAGTATCAGGCGAAGAACAACACGAATCGCTGAAAATCAAATGACCAGAAGCAAAACCCTCAAGAACTCAACAAAAACCTAGAATTTCTCTCCCAAACTTCTGATTTCGTAAAATAAAGAAATGAAATAGGATCCCCAAATTATATAATACAATATGGCGATAAATATTGTATTTATGATCAATAATCAGGCAACAACACTGATTTCTCTCATCAAAACTATCATAACTCTAAATTCTGCGGTTTCAGAATTTCAATAGACCGCTCGAGCAACCTCTAGAGCAGGCTAGAGAAATAAAATTTAATTTTCTGTTTTAAAAATTTTCAACAATGACAATAAAATCTAATTAATTAAATAATAGCATAATAACAATAAATTAATTATTAAATGATTTAAAAAATTATTTAAAAATGGATTTAAATTTTAGGGTCATTACAAATGAACCTTGTGAACTTTAATGCACGCCTTAATTTCTTGCATGTTGTAGAAGCAGAAGACGTTTCAGAGTTTTTTTTTTATCACGAGGAGCTAAGACAAGAAGCTCATTCCTAAACATCTGATTGGTTTATTAAAACTTGCAAGGTTCATTACCTTGAGAGCTTTACAAAATTTCTTCAATTGGCTCCCATTATTGATATAATACTAACTGGTTCAAGGTGTTGGTTTTGAAATATGGCTACTCAAAATTTAAGGATGGATTTTCTAGCTACCCTTCCAATCATGAGAAACCCTATGAGGTTTAGAGAGAGAGGGAGAAAATCTATATTAACTAGTTAGGATTTTAATTAACTAGCTAGGATTTTTTTTCTACATTTATTACCAGTTGCTTGACTTAATTTCTATCCTCTTTTTTTCTTGTAGCCTGCTAAACTACAAACCATTGGTGGAAATACAACAGCCAAGAGGGCAGGAATGCAAAGATTAAAAAACTAATGTGATTTTCGAACAAAAGTCTTCATTCCATTTCATTTCATCGACACCTTAATAATTGCATGGGATTCACTTTACAATCAGACTAACTATGATTAGAAAACAAATTGCAATCAAGGTCCACATCATGATTTGTATCTCCTTCACATTACCTTCAACCTTGCCACCCTCTTTGTTTCTTCACTTTCATCATCTTCATTGTTCTCTCTCTGGTCGACGTAGACTCTTCCAACATAGTTGATGGGATTACACCAAGCCCAAAAATCATACGCATCCTTATCAAACACATAGTAAAGCCTTCCTTTTGGTAGATTTTTTTGATTTAATGACCTGTATGATAGCTCTTCTTTGGAAGTCATATTTTCTAAATCTGTACGTCAATTCTGGGATGTCACCTCATCCATCTGAGCTTAAAATTGACATTCTATCACTATAGAAAAGATGAAAGATGATAAAAATACTAAAACAATAGCAAATTGAAAAAGTTACAGCTAATTATTAACAATGGAGAATGAGTCTGAGACATGCAGAAAGGAGAAGAAGAGTGGTTGAATAAAAGAAGAAAAAGAACTAGCCTTTTATAAAGTAGAGTTGGGGCATAATCGAAACTTGTTTTGTAGGAAACACGGTGTTGAACAGTCATCTTTGCAAAAAAAATAGTGTGGTTGCCACGAAATGCTTATCTAGATGGAATCACTAACGGTGTAGATGAGTTCATAAAGCATACAAGAATTATGTGGTGAAGTAATAATGTTAGGGGGTTTTTCGCGCAGCCCCCCAAACCTTAGGGGGTAAAGTGAAGTTTATCCTAAAATTCATAACACAGTCGTCCCACCTACAATAATTGTCGCGGGTGCCACATCGTGGTAGTGCATAGAATGCGCATGGTGCGCATTGTCTTGCATGGCACGTGCGATCCTCCTCGAAGATCCACCACGAAGAAGCAATCTCTCTCTAGGCACACACACGCCAGTCCCTGAAACCAACCCGTAACAACTCTCTCTCTCTCTCTCTCTCTCATCACCACCATGCTTGCGTTTCAGATACCAATTGAGGTCAAACTCTCTTCACTCAAGACTTCAATTCCCACCTGATTCTTCGAAAACCTAAAAAAAACCTTGAAAAGTTCCATGTTGAGTAACAGAGGAGGAAGGTTCTATTGGAGTCGGCATCAAACGACTGAAAAAGTCCAAGGAATCGTCGTTCTCTTCGCATGGATTTCAATTCACGAAGATCAATTGAAGAATCACGCGAATCTGTATTCGTCTCTTGGATGGAACTCGGTTGTTTGTCTTGCCGATTTCCTCAACCCGTGAGTTAATCTCGCTACAATTGCAACTTCCTGTTCTGTTTTTTTGCCGAAAGATATCTATATCTCGTTTGTGTATGTATATCCGCATGGCAGAAATTGCTGAAGTACTGTGGTAGGCTTTGAAATTTAAAATGTGTGAATATTCTTCACAACAATACTATGAAAACAGAAGTTATGGACACAGATCCGAATATAGATGAGTCCGGCACTATTGGATGCACATGAAACTCTTGAATTATTAAAAACCTCACGTGCATTCAACGAATCCAAACACACTTGTTTGCGCATACTTTCTCTATCCTTTATCATGCCCATCTCCATTAGTCCAATGCTGTAATATTCTTTATCACTTGTCTTGTCAAATAAATGACCATCAAGTTTTGCTTAGGCTTCAAATTTTTAATGAGTGGATCTAGTCAAGGTAAAGTTATTAATCTCGTACCGATTGATACGTCATGTACTGTCTTATAATGGTATCGGATTACCGGAGTTTTGTTTTGGTTATTATTCTGGTTTGTTCCGGCGTGTTCCGAACTATTTCGGCCTGTTCCGGTCAATACCGGCCAGTACCGTATAGTACCAGTCCATATTTTTAAAAAATAAACAAAATTCAATTAATGTTTTTTTTATAATTAGACATAAATTGAGGCTAAAACCATCTTGTTTTTATGTTTGATAATTTATTTTTAAATTGTGATGTTTTATTTTATATGTTCAATATGATTTTTTGTAAAAATATTATTTGAAATATGTATATTAATTTTAGCAATAAATCCAAAATAATACGCCGGTACACACCGGTACCAATATGTGCTGTACCAATAGAAAAATCGGTACGCTCACTGGTACAAGATTGATAACTTTGACTCAAAGAGATCAACTTGCCTCATAAATTAAATCAAGCTACAACATTTTTTCGATTCTTTATTTCAAACAAATTGAAGCAATCTATTAGCTCATGCTGTTTCAAAAACCAAGCTAATTGAGCTCGGCTCATAATCCGTTGAAGCTTGCGTAAGGTGTTACATAAACAAAACACATTTTGATGCTCGTTAAGCTTCAAATCAAGGCATTACTTAGCTCAATTCAGCTTGTTTAAAACTATCAAAGCATTTTTTGGCTAACTATGATTTCTTCGCAGATTCTTTCCTGAGAGGGCCACGTCACTGTCATTTGCACTCCTCAGTGAACTTGTGGAGGTCAGTAACAAGATTGTTTGCTTACCCAATCATTCTTGTACTAAATTCGACCAATTGAGCATTGACTACATTACTTATGGCATGTCCGAGTTTACGATTGGTGGGTTCCCAAGTCAGTAAAAGATAACCTCTAAGGAAACTTGCATTCATGTCATTAGATCTTCTGCAAAAGAAGAATTCTAGCAATAACATTTCACATTTGTGCCTGACATGCTTAACAGTTCCGTGCTTATTGCCTCTCATGTGATGTTGATTGGCATTGTATGTGTTTTGGAATTTTTTGGAAGTTGGACTACACTATGCTGTAGGTTTGATTGTTTTTGGACATGCAGGAGCTAAGGATTAGGCCGTGTCCTTTAGTCTTTGCAGCTTTTTCTGGCGGCTCAAAAGCGTGCATGTATAAGATCTTTCAGGTAATTGTATAAGAACTCAGCACCAAATCCTCTTCTTTGTTCTTTCTTCTCTTACCAATTAGTTATTTTGATGCTCATGGTACACTTGACCATCCATCCACTGTTATTTTCCTGCAGAACACCAATAGCAGCTTATCGCCTTCCTTTGAGCAGCAGTACGCATTGGATATCACATTTTAATTGACAAGGCTCATACTAGAATTCTTTGCCCAATTTGATGGAATATAAACAAATTGGATTTTAGATTGTAAGAAATGAGTAATTATGTTCTTTTTAGATATGGAACAATAAAGAGATTCACAATGTTCTTCTTCTTATTAAAGTTATTTGATTATGAAGCTGGCAAAGCTACAGGATTAAGAATTTAAAACGTAAAGACTGAGAAGAAACTTTTCAGAAACACAAACACTTGCAGTCTTGCACAAGTCCGTCCGTCACCCCCCCCCCCCCCCCCCCCCCCCCCCCCCCCGGCCAAAACCACCCACCCACACACAGAGAGGACCATGCTGATTAAGCATTACGATTGTAGTTGTAATGAGTCAAATCTGAATGGAGTGGCATGAAATATATCATAGAGGGACTTGGTGCAAAATCTGATAATTCCACATGATTTAAGAACAAGTAGTTCTTAAGGTCAATACTGAGTGCATTCTGTCAAGTCTGGATATCTGTCTAATTTTTCTTCACCTTTTGCAGGTTATTGAAGGGCTGTGTGAAGTACAACTCAGTCTGGTATGATTTTCCATTCCTGCTTATGGTGTAACAGCGTAGGGAATCAATATTTTCTGTCTGGAATGCAGTAGTTGCAGTCTCATTTCTTGTTTTATCTTACAGAATTCATACATTCAGTGCTTAGCTTCACTTCTCTTATATTTGAGTGTGTTCTTTCTTTTCCTTGTGTAGGATGATACTAGGTTGATTAGGAACTGCATCTCTGGTCACATCTATGATTCTGGTCCTGTTGATTTTACTGGTGACATCGGTGCCCGCTTTACGTTGCACCCTTCCATTCTTAGAATACCTGGTGCCGCTAACCTACTATCATCAATTGCAAAAGGTGTTGCTTCTGGTCTGGATGCTATATTTATCACCAAGTTCGGATTTGAGCACATTGAGTATTGGCAGACTCTGTACTCCTCTGTTGTAAGTTATACTATCTGCAACCTATCAATCCTTTTGTACTCCAGTTATGCTGATTTGACCCTCTCCCCCTTTACTTTCTGTTGTAGAGTTTGGGTGCCCCGTATCTCATTCTATGCTCAGAAAATGATGATCTTGCTCCATATTCAGCCATCTACTATTTTGCTCAGCGTTTACAGGAGATTGGGGGGAGCGTCGAACTTGTGAAATGGAAGGGATCCCCGCATGTAGGTTAGTCTTGATTGAACATTTTTTCTTTTATTCTCCCTTTACCAGTTGGTGAAGTTCTAATTCATATCTATTGCCACCTTACATGCCTTAAAGGCCTGGAAAAATCAGTGTCCTTTATTTTTTTTAATAGGATCTAACTTCCTCAGCAAAAAACACACTTGCGCAGTCTCAAAGCGAATTCACAGTGGATCCCGCTTTTCACTGATTCATGTTTGTGTTGGTGTCAACTTCTTGTGAAATAGCATTTGTCATATTGCAACATAAGGAATATAGGAGATTAACTAAGTGCACAAGTGTTTGGAAATGAGTCTTGTTTTATATCCCAGTGATGTGACGTATTGAAGTTCATATTTCAAGCTATTCGAACTTCAAAGAAAGTAACAATAGAAAGGATAGACTTTGGATCATGATTCTATGGTCAATTACTGTGGAAGAGAAGGTTCTATGGGGACAGTTATGTTTCTTTTTCAGCTAACTTTCATTCGTAATGAGTATGAGATGTCAAAATCCGACAAGTCTGCAGGTCGGATTTGATTCCAAATTCAGTTGTGAACGGCTCGTACCTTATTTCTCGTGTTACTCCTTTAGCTAATAACTTGTTGTATTCGTCTGCAGGTCATTACGAGCATTGTCCAATTCAATACAGGGATGCGGTCACCAATCTCCTTGACCAGGCAGTTTCAGTGTATTCTCGTAAACACCAAATACTCAGAGAAAGGCCCTATATGGAGGACGGTATGCACGATCAAATATCCGAGTTAGTATGTGACCTCCAGAAGGTAGCGGTCGAATCAAACCAGAGCTTTACACGTGTTGCACGTGGACCAAGCGACCATTTCTTCTTGCCAAGTTCAGCAGAATATGCAAGTTCAAGAGAATCTGGATCATTACAAGATGAGCACAAGGAAAGTTCAGTTCAAGCATCGAACCCTCCAAGTATGAGTGCACACAGCGTCCTTGGTAAAATCCTATTTGATGCATGTGTTCCAAAGAACGTCGAAGGTTGGGATATTAAGTTCTCTGGTTCATTGAATGGCCAGCCGTTGGCTTCTGCTCGTAAGAATTTGCCTTTGAGTGCAAAAAAATGGATCCGTCGCTCAAGATTATAAGATTTGCAGATAATTATGGAGAAGCTCAATTGTCACTTAGTGATGGTGGTGTCCATGCTTCCATGTGCTTGCCAAAACAAGAAGGCAAAAGAAACATGGGTGAGGTGCTTTGACTACACCGTTAACTAGAATATCTGCTATGACTTGATATGTTGTTTTGTTAAGGCTGTACTTAAATCTTGGATTTGCGGAGGTTTTGTCCAGGGAGAATAAAAAGTAAGGGAGTACATAGAAAATGAAGTAGGATCTGCTTGGTTTTTCTTTTTTCTTTCACAAATCAAAAACATGAGAAAAACATCATATGTATAGAGTCCTTTAGATTAATTCTCCTTTCGAACAACAATGGACGTTTTTGGATCTGGGAGAATATGGCCTGCTTTTCGGAGAATGGAACTGGCGATGTAAAATTTGTAAATTAATCGATATGTTAACTGATGACTTAGTTTTTGTAATTGCAGTGAAGTATTCAAGTTACTTGACTTTCTACAGGAGAAAAGTGTTAATTCAAAGACCTTAGGAGGCATTCCTGTGACTGTAACAAGTTTCACAGGCTTGGTAAGTCTAATTTGCCTTGGCTTGCTGGATTTCTCTCTCTACAAAAAGTTGGGGATGGAAACCTTTTGGATATACTTCAGAACTCTGCTTCATTAGCTTAATGGTTTGGCCGAGCCACTAGTGATTATGATGTAGATTGGATGTATTTCCATACTTGTTTGATGGGTTCAGATATACTATATTGTACTTTTGCATTACGACAGTGTAGTGAGAACACGATAATTTTTTATTTGTATTTAAAATCGTTTAGAGACTTTATAGTGTATGAGTGCCTAACAACATCCTCTTTGATTCACTAGCTACTTTGATCAAAGTTCATTACGGTTTAACCGGATGAATTTTCTTATTCTCTTTAGTTATTCTTTGGAGTCTAACTCCTCTTCATTCTCTGGAAGCGATTTTACTTCTGTAAATTCTATTTGAATTCACTTCAGTGATTATTATGAGAAAAACACAAACAAAATTATCTAGCAAGTGAAAAGATGATACCTGTTTTTATTGTTTATATACAAAAACACGCAAATAGAAGTGACAATCATGTCAAATTTGAAAGATAGAATGAAATGATTAAAATGAAATATACACAGTAGAGAGTGTTTGAAAGTGAATAATTTTGTGGATTCTATATTTTAGATGGTAAATTATATACTTTTAGATTATTATAAGAATTTATGTAAATATTTA
>JABCMJ010020623.1:0-19764 GCA_014822125.1 Arbutus unedo | reverse complement strand
AATATACTTTCTTTTACTATTCTTTAATTAAATTTATAAATGCGGGTTCTTACAATTTTTATGTGATTTAACAATTGGAAATGTACTAAAATAAAGTTACAGAAAAGTCCTACTACAGAGGATTTGAACTTTATGTTGACAGCAGCATTATAAAACGGAGGTTGTGAAGGAGAAAGAAAAACAGAAAAAAATAACTACAAAAAATTCCAGCAATACTAATTTGAATATAAGATGAAAAGTGGGGAATAAAACATAGCGTTTCATTTCCAAGTTGTTTGATTAGGGTGGGTAAAAAGCAGCGAAGGATGGGGAGCAACTTATTTGAGATTGATGTGATATGATACCCTGATGTTTAAAGGATAGAATAGGGGATAGGGCTATCCTAAAATAAATATGGACGGATTACATAAAATATTTCATACAGTAGTGTCTATTTTAGGCTCGGAAGGGACAGAATTATGCACGGGAGATGGTAGAGCCGATAACAATTTACGTCTCGATTTTCGTTTGTCAACCTTATTCACGGATAAGTAAATGGGTTAGCTCGGTCTATTCTTCGAAAAAAAATGTTCGTGTAACATTTCAAATTTTTATAAATATTAATTTTAAAAGAATTAACAGAACTAAATTGATTTTCATTTCATAGACATAACAAAAATAGAGTTTGAATACAATACTGAAATTAAAAGAAATTACATTAAAAATTAAAAAATACAAAGATAAAAATAAATCGAGATAAACCAAGATGTAATCTGATCTTCCATCGTAGAAAACTTGCACTATGAACGATAAACTCCATAAATACTTTCTACCTGTACTTTTCAATTTATACAACAGATCGGAGTATGCATGATCATGTTACGAGCAAATAATAATTAGCAGAAACAATAATCAATTAAGTGTGAAAAGTAATCAGAGTTTAATACATGTGATAATTTTCCCAAGTCAACATCTATGTCCAGTTTCTAAGTTGCTGACACAAGTGTTTGACTATATCATACGTGTCAAAGTCCATTTCATATCTCAAATTTCAGGTTGACATAAACTTTACTCGTAAGTCAAAATTTTAATTCAATGTTATGATGCTTTCGTCTGATACGGTCCCAGCCTCTTTACTGAACCATGTTCCCGACCACCAGCCATTCCCAACATTGGCTCCCGTAGAACATGTTTCCAATCATTATGATCTCAGCCGTTATGTGCAGAATGACCATTTTGCCCTTAGATGAGCAGTTCATCAGATATGAGCTTCAAAGGTCAACACGATCAACTCGAGATGCCTCAATAGTGTATGGAGGGGTATTGATGTGATTTAGAATTCAATCACATTGTGCCAGTAGGCTCAGAGAAAATTTGGATGTAAAAAAAATAATTTTGTCCTTCTGATTGAATAGGAACTGAGGAAGCCTCTAAATCAAGCCCTGATAATGTCACCACCCTAATTTTGATGAAGAAACTCAATATAAGGCCAATGAGATGTCTTGGAGATCAATCAAATGCTCAAAGAACAACCCTAAAGAAGCTCAGCAAGTTAGCATGTAAAAATACCATTTTACCCTTGCATAAACTAAGGCTTGGGGGCACTATTCACGAGACAACTTCACCAAATTATACATATCTCATGACATTAATCAGTACAATGATACAAGTCTATTTACAGTGACTACGACGAAATCGACAACGTTGGCATTTTTCGGTTGTTCAAAACAAGGTCTCAGGGCACGATATATGAGTTGACATGTTCAGAATGTGAAAGACACGTATTATTGATCAGTGCGGAGATACGAGTCCATTGACTGTGCCCATGATCCAATACGAATTCATTTGGAGTTTTGGACCATTTTAATTGCTTAGAATAGGGGCTCAGAGCACAATTTACGAGACGACATGTTCAAACATCGAAAGGCACAAATTATTAATCAGCACAGCGATACGAGTCCATCGACTATATCTGTGGTTAAATATGAGATTGGTAACCCAAAAAGTGGCATTTTAAAGAGTTTTAGTGTTGTACGGATGATTATTTGGAGTTAGATTTGCTAGCTGACATGTCCATAAATTGAAAATTATATTCAAATTGATCGTCTCGATGATACGAGTCCATCGGTTGTATCCGTGGTCAAATTTGAGTTCGTTTGGACGTCTAAAGATCAAAAATAGCGCATTAAGGCCAAATTATATACACAGTGGCATTTTCATAAATATAAGGGCAGACCTGACCTTAGTTGACGTCAACAATACGTGCACGTGGGGCCCATGCACCAGTAGTGTACGGTGCGTGAGGCAAGTGCGACATGTCTGGGATGCATGCATGGGCGCGTGTGTGGCGCATGCGGTTTTGCGCTAACGTGGCGGTCCCTAATTGGGTTGCTATCATGTGCGTGTGCATGCGTGGCAGTGCACGGCTGGCACGTGGCCCAATAGCGCCTCTCTCTCTCCTATCTCCTTGCACCATGTGGCACTCCTCTCTCTCTCTCTCTCTCTCTCTCTCTCTCTCTCTTCCTTGTTTTTCTATAAATACAAGTGCATTGCTTTTGATTTAGGGGGATGGTTTTTGAGGAACAGATTATTTTAGAGAGAGATTTTGATGAGAGGATTTTCTTAAGCTTCAAGTTTTCTTCATTCTTTGTGGTTTTCAATCAAAGTCTTTTTTTTATTAGAGGCATCAATCATCAAAATAAAACCTCCGACCTTCAAAGAACGAATACTGCTTTCTCCTTCGAGTGTTTCCGACTCCGTAGTCGTGAAAAATTCGGAACCAAGGATAAGACTAAATTAGGATTTTTAGTTAGCATTAGTGGAAAAACAAGAGGAAGCTTTACCCGAATTATTTTTAAATTTAGAAAGATCCGAATGCGCTATTACATTAGCATAACTCGCAATAACATGTCTTGAAACCCAGTGTTATATCAGGCTACGATTTTGTTTAGCCGTTCGTGTGTCTTTCTTATTTTCATCTAATCAGCTGATTCAAATATCAACATAAGATAGCGTTGCGACAACCGTTTCATTTTTAATTTTTGCGCCCTTTATTTAATTTCTGCTTTGTTTATTCAATTTTTGCCCTTTTTATTTAATTGCGTCTCTCTTTATTTAATTTTATTTCTCTTTATTTTTTTATTTTCAATGTAAATATTATGCCGAGAACGCTGACATTAACATCTCTAGTCCGCAATTTTAGAAATTTCTAGTTCGCACTTTCTAGAATGTCAGAATGTTGTTTTTATGATCTTTTCATTTTTAATGTAAATATAATGTCCGGAAAAGTCGGCGTCCGCATCTCTAGTCTGCATTTCTAGAACCTCTAGTACATTTTTAGAGATTTCTAGTCCGCACTTCTATAATTTCAGGACATCGTCTTTTAGAAGTTAAAATTATGCAAGTTGGTGTTGGCCAATGCCAATGTACTTTTCATGATTTTAACTTAAGTGAGATTTTTATAACGAGAATTTTAGGATCTTCGTTATACGAATTTTCTCGGAAACGATATTCACATTGACGACATGCCATTACTAGCACCCGTCACATTTAACTCCTAACTCTCTCATTTTTTAGTTTTTCATAACTCCTTTATTATTCTATGTCATATTTTCTTTCCCATTTTTCCGTAACAATTACTGTTATCTTTCTTTTATTTCATGTAAAATCAATAAAAGCAAAAAAAATTCATTGCTTCATAGGTAAGTAATGTGAATAGTGACCGTTAGTTCAAGTTGACACGCTAAAATCCTGATAATCTCGGAATTCTGTAAACATACGAGTGACATAGGTAGCCAGTGTTTTGGAATAAAAATTTAACAGGCAATGCACGTTATCTTGTTGCAATAAATTATCGTGATCGAAGTGACATTTATCGTATTCTACAATTTGGACTGTTAGTGATTGAGTAGCTACCGAGATGAAGGATTGTGAATAAAAACAAATCCAAGCATATTCTATAATTTGGACCGTCAGTGATTGAGTAGTTGTCGGGATGAATGATTGCGAATAAAAAATAAATTCAAGCATTTATGTAATTTGGACCATTAATGATTGAGTAGCTGTGAGGATGAAGGATAGCGGATAAAAAATAAATTTAAGTAAATATGTGTCCTGCCTAAAAACTAAGAAATATAAATAGTCATTATGTTATCCATGTCTCCTCAGTCTTTAGTCCTGATAATCTCAAATGAAAGTATGTCGTGCAAATTGATAGTTTATGTTGGTTTGCGTGTCGTGCTTTCTCGAAAAATTATCGGAACGTCATTGACACTTTGCACCAAATTAACCTTGAAATTCTTAGAACGCTGGTGACATAGGTAGTCAGCGAGAAATGAATGATAATGTGATAACAGCTAACTTGGTCTAGGGCGAGACGACATATTAGAATTTCAAGCAAGGTTAATATGGTAGTTCATTAATAAAACAGAATCAGGCTGTTGTTAAACTTGAAAGTTCCTACGCTAGGAATTTAAGGTACCTGTCACATCGGGAATAGAAACGTGACGTGTAGATTTCAGTTTGCATATCTTGTTTTGCTCAATACTTAACACACGCCCAATCTAATATTATGTCACTGAGAGCTGAATTGCGTAAGTAGAACATCTTGTTTAACTTTTTATCTAGTTGTACATTCAATCACTAGATGTTGATCACTTTGGCTAAGGATAATAAAATAAAATTAATATGAGAAAATTAAGTACCGAAAGAGCGATGTTGGGTGCCTAACACCTTCACAACTTGTAAGAGTAAATTTGTGAACCCATCTTTGTTTTCGAGACTAGATTTCTAAAATGAGTCAGTTTATAAATAGAATTGTATTTCTGAATCAAAATGAAATTATTTTTCTAAAGGCATTTTCTTCGGGAATGGTTTTAGAGGGTGACTTAATACACTTGAATTTTTATGTCAAGTGCCAACTCTAACTTTTAAATAAATCCTTACTGTTAAACAATTTTTATTTTTCGTCACATATCAAGTCAATAAATTATTCAGCTCCGTTCAACAATTCATTATTTGTGAGGAGGGTTGGGAAATTTCCAAGCGCGACATTAATTATTAATTGCTCATGACATGATCATGCATACTCTGATTTGTTGCATAAATTGAAAAGTACGAGTAGAAATTATTTATTAAGTTTTATCATTCATGGCGTAATTTTCTCGCCTCTGGCTTTTTATGCCAAGAAACGTAAACATCATAAGTGGGCCTAACTTATAGATCAACGAAGACAACAATATCAAAGAAGACCAAATTGCACATTGATTTACCCAGAGTTATTTTGATATTTTAAAATTTCTAATGTGATTTCTTTTAATTTCGGTAATTGTAATGAAACTCTATTTTGTTATGTCTATAAAATGAAAAATCAGTTTAGTTTTGTTAATTTTTTTTAACTCCGAAAATTTGGGACGCTACAGAATGGTATAAGAGCTCTAGGTTTCTTTTACTTGAGAACTAGGGTAGAATGAGTATACTATATTTTGAGAGTCGTATTACATGAATAGTTATTATTATGTGTTACCCAAGTGGCAACCCAAGAGGGGGGAGGGTGTGAATTGGGTTTATAAAAATTATTTGCTAATAAAAATTGTTTGGAATTAATTTAAGATTAAATCAAAACTATATAATGACAAACACACAATATAATAATCAACAAATAAATAAAGAGGTAGGGAGAGAGTAAGCAAACAATGTATAATGGTTCGATTTGAGCGTGTCCAATATGCCTAGTCCACTCCCTAGGAGTCACGTGATCTACTAGAAATTTCAACGACTTTCGATGTTGCACAAACTCTTACACCATTTTCTTTCCATTAGCCTTCCTGAGGAGCTAACCGAACCGCTGAGTTTTATCCCCAAACTCGTCTCTTCAATGTTTACAACTCACAAACCTCACAAATAAATAATTGATACAGATTGGTGAAGAAGACAAACACACTTTCTCTTCAACAGTATAATGGAGAAGAAGATGAATAATAACAATGAGATATAATATGTGAACTCTCTTCTTCCCTCTCAATATCTCACTCAAGAATAAATACGAATTAAATCAAAGTGAGAAGAACTCAAAATTTCTAGAAGATGGCACTTGGTTGATTGAGAATAAGTTGGGTCAAAATTTTCTTTCTCTAGTTGAGTAGCCAAAGATTTATAAAACCCTAAAAATCAAAATAGAATCTCCAAGGAGTCTCAATCAAATCGTAATCGATTCGATCAATCTTCCAATCTTGCATAAGCATAAAATCGAACGTTTATAACCCACAAGAACATGTTGAATCAAATCAAAGCCCTACAAAAAATAAGTCAGAATTTTTTTGAACAAAACAGTGACCAATTGACTTGACGATGGTGTCGGTCGACCACCTACCCGGTCAACTGCTTGACGGTGCCGGTCAACTGCAATTTGCATATTCTACTTCCAATGATCTGTATTCAATTCAAACTGTAATGAAACTTTACAAGAACACTATTCAACATGTAATACATCAAAATATGTGATCAAAATTATTTTCAAAATGTATTATATGATAAGTGCATACTTGTTAGATTTCGTCAACCGACAACGTATATAACAAGTTTCAAAATTAATCCACTTTCGTCAAATTACCATCTTCAATCTAGGTAATATCAACAACATGATCAATGAGATACTTCTTGCGATGACATATTATGATCAAGACTATTTTTCATGAAACATTGCATAGGGATATAACAACATATTATCATGATGAGTCATTCTCCAAATTGCATAACTGCTAATGAGAGTTCGGATGATAATATTAAATTTTTGGTTATACATGTTATCTAAAGAATTCAATTCTAATTCATATTTTATAGAAGGCATCATCAAAACACAATCAAGTGAATGTTTCACATGATAGTATTCTTTCCAACATTATGTGTTTATATTATTTTAACGATGTCATATATCGTAGGTCTAACGCATATTTTCTTTTAGATGTTGTTCGATGTCACGTCCTCGATTTTAAATAATAAAAACATTCACATTTTAAATAAAAACCTGCAAATTTTGAATATATACTCCTAATTCATCATTCTACCGGTTCAAAATAGGTTCATAGAATTCCAAACATTACAATTCCAAAAGGGCACCCCCGGCCCAATAACCAAAATAACAAGTTAAAGTATTACAAATGTTTTGAATTTGAGTACATGGTTCCACAAAAAAAGAAGTTACTCTACATCTTTCAAAAAATATAAGTCTAAAGATGATACATAACTCCTATCATGTCGTTTCTTCAAAACACGCATCCAAGCAAGTCCAACTCATGTCTCCGAACCCGCACCTGAAAGAATGAAGGGTGAGCTACAAAACCCAGTAGGGATGCCTATACCAATATTATATGAATATGCAACGATTTGGCATGATTCATGTACAATTCATAATAACACGCTTATGATAAATGACCCACAAGTCATTGAGTTACGATCACAAAATCTAGGAGATAACATAACAAGCCAACGGTGGCTAGGACTAGCACATCTCCCGTCGGAGGCTAGACTTCATCTAACTAGCACATCTCCCTTCGGAGGCTAGACGTCATATAACTAGCACATCTCCCGTTGGAGGCTAGACGATACATCGTGTCAATGCAAGCCAATTACCACAATATAACAATTTTCATGTCACATTCATCAAACCAAATGCGGTAATGTACATACGCATAATCATCAAATGGAAGTCTGAAACCATATATTCATCACCTACTTATGACCGGGAATAGGTGCAAACATTACTTTAAGAAGCCAACCATTCAATTATTTAACAAAAAATTTCATTAAGAAAAACGCCCAGAATTACCGGTAATACATGTGCTATTACCGGTAATACAGTGCTATTACCGGTAATACAGACTCTACTACCGGTAATAGACTGCACTGCCAGAAACTGTCTAAGTATGTTACACTGTATTACCGGTAATAGGCATCATATTACCGGTAATAGAACGCACTGACCCAAAAACACTAGTTTATCTGCAGATTTTCAAACTAAACTAACACCCAACCTCATACATCACCAAAATCAAGTCATAAACACATAAAAGAGGTAAGAAATCCCTACATTTAGTGCCGGATCGAAAGATGAGCTTCCAAAGCAAGTTTTCACCTCCAATGGTGGATGAACTTGGGTAGACCCTCTCTAAGAAAAAAAATCACGATCAACCACCAAATACTCGCCAACAACGAAGGGGGTATGAAGGATCATGAGGAATTTTGAGGTTTTTAGCAAGATTTGAGTGAATTTTGAGAAACTAACACCTACACACCTCCAAAGAATACACCAGCGGGAGAGAAAAGAGAGGAGAGAGAAAAGGTCTGGGTTTTTCCCCCAAAATAATCTAATGTGGCTTTTAAAGATGCTCAAATACATCTACACCCCTCACCATTACACTTGTCACCCACAAAGCCCTTACCTCACATACATTACACATAAACCCCCAAATTATATATATATATATATATATATACATAAAATGCGTAATACCCATCTTTAAATCTAATTCCGGGCAATTTATTAAAAAAAAGAAATATCTGTGTTCTCACATTCGATTTTGATTTTGACTTGGTGGAGAGCTATTTTGCTCATAACGTCTTTGATGATGATGTGATGGGTGATCCAGCCTCTAATGTTAATGCATGAGTACCCGTGCCACAACTCGATGAAGAGGCGCCACTACTGTAACTCAAGGATGTGGTGCCACAACTGGAGTGGCATGATAATGATGGTGACCCTGAAAAAGACGACCTAGACATTGACGGTAACGATAAGGATCCCGAGGAGTCTGAATTTGATAGGGATGACGATGCTGAGGAAGACGATCCCCCAAAGGAGGAAGCAGAAAATGATATAGACCACCCTTCTATGCCAGAGCCTACCCGAGTACATATGGGTGTGGTTAGCTAGGAGAACTTGGGGAGGATATGACTACCGCACCCCAAGCATGAGGGTTTATGTGAGGATTGATCTAGTGGTGTTCTGCTACTAGAAAGCAAGCAGAGACCCTTACTACTTGGTTCCAGTAGCTATCATCGAGAAACTCAATGATTGGCAATACCTGCTCAATGTACCTCGTCGATTTCAGTGAAGGTTGCGAACTCCATTACTGGCCAAATGGCGCTAAGGCAACAACCAATGGATCGATACCAGATTATTGACCCACTTGGCAGTTTGGACTTTTTCAATCTCGCCACCTATGCCGAGACACCTTTTCAGTTGGAAGATTGATGCAAACTCAACTCATGGGACCCAGACTCATAATGCTAGAAAGTTAACTAGAGGTGTTTAGAGATCATCGCAGCAACCTGGGAGAACGAGTACCTGCTCCGACGGGACTATTTGAGCCTGTTCATTTCTTGTGCAAATATAGGAAGGGTAGTGTTAAGGTGAATTTTGTTGGGATGCCAGATGACATATGTAACACCCTATACAGATAGGTTTTGATTGTATGTAGGCCATGTGCCATTCAGTGTACATGTATCTTTATTTTACTTGCATTGCGAAATGTATGGTGTTTTAATGTTAATGAAGGAAATCTTTTGCTACTTATTTTCTTCCTAAACATTACTATATTCGTGTAACTGTAGAATTGTTGAGATGAGAAACGATGCTAACATGGGAAATCCAGTTGTGTCAAGCAACGCTTATGCTAACCCACCTCCCTCACTACCTCTGAACGCAACACCTGATTTCAACGAGTTCAATCAACTTATGCATACATTTCTTGCTATTACCCGTAACCCCCACCCTTATAGACTTGAAGATCACACTAGACCCAACAGACGTGTTTTACTCAACGAATTCTTCAAGCGACGACACCTGGACTTTTCTGGAGAAACCAACCCTATTATCCCTAAAATTTGGCTGAAGCAGACAGAGAAGCTTCTGGAGATCATGGAAGTACATGACAATGGTGACCGAGTGCCTCTTGCCACTTACCAGATACAGGGAAAGGCCAGTCATTGGTGGGACGTCATGAAGACTACCTAGAACATCCAGATTATGACTTGGAATGCGTTCAAGACCTTTTTTCTTGCCAAGTATTTTCCCACACCTGTCAAACAAGCACTTATCCAGGAATTCATGAACCTCAAGTAGGGAGGTATGAAAGTGACGCAGTACGCCATCTGCTTTGCTGATATTATGAGTATAGATCAAATTTATGCTGATTATATGTGGTTTTTATTTGTTTTCTTTTATTCTCATGTATTTATCTCAGCTGTGTAGCATTAAGGTTATGAAATCTATCTTTCTAAGGGGTTTTATCCTCTTCCATCCTTCCATTTTGTTCACATTTGCAACATTGAGTTGAGAGAGAGAGAGAGAGAGAGAGAGAGAGAGCATAGGAGGAAAAGAGTAATAGAAACAACCCATTCGAAGGAAACCATCAGGCTCTACCATTTCACCAATTCAATCCTTAAGTCATCATACCCTACGGACTTAATTTTATGCTTTGAAAACCATGAAAGCTTCACAAAGCTTTAACAGAACCAAATCTGATATTCGAAGAAGACGAACCCTTGGCCTGTCAAGACCTTCCTCAGCTAGTCAACATTGAGTTTTGCCTTATTTTCATGCTTTGAAACATAACCCAATTAACCGTTCAAACTCACTTCTTAATGGTCAACCTAAACTACTGCCCAACTTTAAAAAAACACAATTTAACTGGTCATCTGACCTTTTGATTGGCTAGGATTCTATTTTAACTGATCAAGACTCGGTCAAGAACCACTACTAGAAATATATTTTCAATCCTCCTAGAACATGGTAAATACTCCTATTGACCCTATTATCATTTAATTACATCTAGAGCCCAACTTAGACTATTCATACCTTATCCCTGTCTTGCATAGACATCATGTCATCATGCCATGTTGAATTAATATCATGTTATTATATTTTCAATTTAGGCAAACTATGTAATAAATCATATGATCATATTTGAAGCATGATGCTAGATATTGTATTTGACACAATTATGAACATTGAGATTAGTGCATTAGTTGAACTTTGAAATTTAGGATGTTATGTGAATACTCGAATGTCGGAAATTGTTGATCTCTATGGAACTTGATTATCAATGATTGATTATTCTCCATGAGAATATTTTATGGGCGTCTTTAACCATGATGCAACTTTAGCTGAGTTATGGCTTGAACCATGAGGTGTCTTTACCGAGCTGTGTCTTAAGCTAAGTTGTGCCTTTAGCCATGTCATATGTTTAGCCAAGTTATGTATTGGGCTGAGTTATGTTATTTAGCCATAACGTGCCTTTTTGAACAAGTCTAGTAGTTTTGGAACTCAAGTTTAAGTAGTAACTTGGTGTCGACACGATGTTCAGAAAACAAAACATAATGTTTGAAAACATGACGGATGAGAACATAATGTTGAAAATATTAACAGTCAGGAACACGGTTAGCATAATGGTCAAGATTGTTATTAGACGGGACGACTATAAGACGGGAATCTTTAGTATTCCCTGTGATGTGGCATGTGGTGACGATCAGTGGTATGTGATTTGAAGTCGATGACTTGTGTATAACATTTGAGGATAACACTTGAGTTATGGATTTGACAAAAAACACTTGAGGATATCACTGTTGAACTTGGATCTTGCTATTGTTTTACTTTACTTTTATTGCACTTATGTGTTATGGCTTCCGTATAAATTGCGCCCATCATATCACATTTTATCTTATCATAATTGTTACATACTGAAATGCGACTAAGGATAGGATAACATATTGAGTCTCATAGCTTATGGTGTAATTTTTCTATCCTTGACATTTCACGTCAAGTACCAAAGAAGATGGAACAAATTAGGACTACCCTGTTCGTGACGACATCAATACTGAGGAGGACACTATTGAGCCTTGGTTTCCCTAGTATAGGTTTAGAAGCTCTGAACTCCCCCTATAAGGTATTTTGTGAAAAATATTTTTGAGGAATTTTATTTTAGTATTTTATATTTTGTAAGAGCAAACATGTATTTCTCTTTAATTATAAGTCAAAATTTATTTAATTTTGGTTACTTTATTTTAAATTAACGTTTTTGAAATTCGAACTGTTACATAAGAAGCTATTGATTAGTTTTAGGGAAAATCCAACTTTGGGATTAGATAAAATGCAACAAAATTTAAATGAGAAGTGCCAAAACTGGCCGGATAACTCAGTAACAATAAAAAACAAACATAAATACTATATACAGTAAACCCCACAGGATCCCCCAACTGATCAAGTGGCTGGGCCCTGGGGTTTCCTTTTCAATAGTGCTACATACACATCACTTTTGCACATCATTTTTACACATCATTCAAAACAATATGGTTTTTCCTCAACACAAAATGACGTAGTTTTAAGTGATGTGCAAAAATGATGTATAAAAATGATGTTTGTGTATCATTTTTGCTTCCTTTTTGCCTTGGAAAACCCCACCCTTTCTCTTCTCTCTATCTTCAGCAAGTAATTTTTTTAGAATGTTTTTTTATCTTTATTTATTTATTTTAATTTGGTTGGTTTTACGTTAAATACTTAAAATTATTAATTTATCTTTTAAATTATTCAAAAATATTTACATTCATCACATGTCATAATGTGCCTAACTTTGGAAAAAAATAATTGACCGACACCACTCATTCAAACTTCTTTCGGTCGTGCTTTCCGAATTTTATTATAAAAAAAATACTAAAAATTTACTGTTGACTTAAAAAAATTATTTTAGAATTAATCGCAAGCTCAGAATATTTTGATAAAGGGTTGTTAAATATTTTTTTTCAAAATTGGGAGCATTAGAACATGTGATGAATGTAAATATTTTTGAATAATTTAAAAGATAAATCAATAATTTTAAGTATTTAACATAAAACTAACAAAATTAAAATAAATAAATAAAGATAAAACAAAAACATTCTAGAACAAATTACATTTTAGAGATCGAGAGAAGAGAAAGGGTGAGCTTTTCCAAGGCAAAAGTGAAACCCCCAGGCCCAGCCACGTGATCAGTTGGGGGTTCCCTGTGGGGTTCATTGCATATAGCATTTCTGAAGAAGAAGGCAAACCTTGGCAATGTATCTATAATTCAGGCTGATAAAAAAGCCATATACATAATTTAACAAAGAGATTAAATTTTAACGTATCCACTTGACACCACTCTCACAGTCCACATTTCTCACTAACCATATGGACATGCATAAGAATGAAATTTGCTCTACAATTGCACATCTTGCTCCTAACTTTAAGAACACTTTCAGTCCTTTGAAGAGGGCAGGTTTCAGCTAAAAACAGTAAAAATAAGTGAACAAATGAAATTCAAAATACTTTCGAATGTGGAGAGCTGAGTGAATTAGGATGCTCAATGCAGGGATTTGGGGGTTATAATGTTCATTGTGCACAACAGGATGTGTTATGCTCCAAAACGATGTCGTTTTAACCCAAAAATTACATAGCTGTTTAGTTAGCATTTTGTGCACCAAAATAATATTATTTTGACGTGCATCAAGCTCTATTGTGCGTAATGCACGCTCCCCATTCCCTCAGGGATTTGAGGCTAAGGATCCCTTACCCCTTTTGGATGATTGAAGGGTATGTTGGTATATAGTGGAAAATATCTGATGATATGAAAGTTTTCGGTCAATCATTTAAGGGTTAATTATACTTTACTCTCCCCAATTATGATCCTTTTTTATGTTACTTTTTATTTTTTTTGGGTTATAGCTTACCTCTTCAACTATAGAAAGATAACATAATACTTGTCATTAATTTTTTCGTCTAATATTTAACGGTAAAGATAATGTGTCGTGCACATGCACCCTTAAAAATACTTATTGCGACCAAAATACCCTACTCTCACATGCGCACACACAATACTATACATAATATATAATTTATGAATTAAGTTAGTTAATATATAATTTATCCATTATTTACGTGTTAAATTCAGGACATAAATTTATAGCATTAAACCAAATTTTAATCAATTTATTTCTTAATGTATTCATTTTTATGCTTCTCCAGTCGCAATAAGTATTTTTAACGTCGTATGTACTCCTCACATGGCTTTTATCGTTAAGGCCACATGAATTTTTAAGGACAAATCTCTGTATCTTTTTATTTTCTTGTTGATTATCTCTTCTTACTTATCGTATTTGTCATAACAATACTAAAATAAAATCCTTTCAAAAGTGAATTTTTCAATTGAAAACTTTATAACAGGATTTCAAAGCACCACACGACACTAAGTGAACAACGACTTCGTGAAGCCTTCTTTTGTTGGGTTGTTGTAGGCCGGGAACACTGGGTCTTCACTCCAGTCTTTGGTAACAAACGTGAAATGCAGTAGTTATACGGAAAGCGATAACACATAAATGCGAGAATTTAAAAAATGCGAAAACTGTTGTCAACATACTAATATGAGTTCAATAGTAATTCCTCAAGCGTTATCCTTGAAATCAAAACTTCCAAATCAGACCGTTCTAGCAATGCTATTTGCCATGTCGTAGAACATTAACTGAGCTTGTTAATTATCACATCATGATAGTTCTATAATTATCTCCTATATTCTTAATGTATCCGTCCTTTATGATAACAATCTCTATCCTCTTGACCAATGTTTCCAATCATTATTGTTCCCAATGTTGGTTTTTTCCGCTAATATTGATCAATAATTACGTTCCCATCACTTTATGTTTCTTGTTTGTTGTGTCTAAACACTAGAATATATCCTAAACTCCACTTTTACTAGAACTGCACTTTATGAAAGCAGACACGATATGACTCAAAAATATAAATTGACTCAAGACATAAATCGGCTCAAGACATGACACTGTTCAAGACACAACGTGGCACAAAACACCCATATGGCTCAAGACGTTAGGTCTCAAGTCATAACACAACTCAAGACATCCTGAATACAAGCTATAATATCGGGGATCAACCACAATGTTCAAGTCCCTAGGACTATGTTTTCATGCATCAACTTCCGAATGTGTTGATGGGATGCTAAATCCAAGTTAAAATCCAAGTGTTTCATCATAAATTGAATAACTATGTCAAAACAGTAATTTGATATACTAGTATACAAGTAATGTATGGTGTCTTGTGGTTCAACATAGATTGAAACGAGATTCAATATCACCGTACAACATAGCTCGAGTGTCACATCCTAATAATGGAATTCAATAATATTCATGAGTTCTAATGTGGTTCAATCCGTTATCAAATCATAGTACATGGAACAACATGGTATGCAATCTAAGTTCAAAGTAACAACAATTATTCAATGTGAAATAGAATGCATTTGTATTGGTAGAAAAGGCAATTCTACTGGTAAAAGTGAAAATTTAATATTTTGGACAATAGCATTTTGTATCGATCGAAACTAGGTTTCTACCGGTTGAAGTTAAAACTTCAATAAAACAGTAAGGTTTTGTACCCTGAGCTTTGTGAAACTATAAATACAAATTAATGGTTGGAGAAGAAATGGTTTACCTTAATTGAAATCCTATAGCTTGAATTGAATGGACTGGAACTCCTTGGTGGGTCTCTCTCCTTTGATAACTTCTACTATAATTCTCACTCTTCCTCACAAAACCAAGTCTTGCTCTCACTCTCTGGTGCTCTTGTTATTCTCTAAGAAAAAGTGGGAGAATAAGAAGAAAGGGTGGAGGCTTTTATAGAGGAAAAAGGAAGAGTAACCATGGTTGGGAGTGAAAGGGGGAATGATATACACCAACGGAGGGTGGGGATGGAGTTTGCTGTTGTCAGAGGTGAGGACGAAGATCGGATATGGTAGTGGCGATGGAAGAGGGTCGAGAATGGCACCAAGGGGGGTGCGTATGTGGGGAAACTAAAGCAGAAGGGTGGTTGGGGTTTGGCAGGGGATGAATGAGGAAGGCATTGTGTGTGGGTGGTTGATGGTGGTGTTATGTGCATGTATGAATTAAAATAATTGATAATGCAAAATAAAATAGAAACATATATATACAATGCAAAATAACTTGAAACAAATGTTACCATTTTTCCGGCAACGGCACCAAAAACTTAACTGACCGACAAAAGAGCGTCGTTAAGAGGTCGGCCTAGTCAACGTGTAACATTTCAAACTAGACTTTCCCTCTAGTATGAAAATAAAGTACAGTGGAGAGTCTGAAGTATCAATCTTGGGGGAAAGGTACCAACGTTTTTGCATGGCGTTTTAGCATTTCGGACGCCAACCTCAGGTTTTGAAAATGGTTTTTGTTGCCAAGGACTGAGAATACAGCTAGTGAAGGAAATGCAGTGAAATGAAAGATAAGCTCGGTATTTGGATTCGGCTAATCCTAGATTTCCGTTAGTCAATATATTCTCTTTTTATAACTCAATCTAGTTCCAAGCCAAAGGTCATAGATAAAAAAAAGGTCTTTGAAAATGAGTTTTGAATCAGAAATTATGTTTCCAGATCGATTTGAATTCAATGGCAAAATGACCAAAATAAGGAGGACGTTGATTTAAGTATTAGTTATACCAACTCTAAGATGGCAATGCATAATAAAAATATAACACTCCTACTTTGTTTGTAAAATAAGAACTTTGAATTGATCCAATGACAAGCTTGAAAATCGGTTTAAAGAAAATATAAACTAACTTTAGTCATAAAATGAGTTTCATACTCAGACCTAGCCCAAATCGGATTTAGTTACTCATGTTCGGAATGGAAATGAAAATAATCAAGGAAAACATGATCTTAGGTTGCTAATAATTCCCACTAAGTTGAAGAGAACAACCAGAGAGACAAGATGAACAACATAAATTACCCATACCGGTGGAATGCCGATAATCCAAAATAAACAACAATAACAATGGAAATAAATGAAACTCAACTTGCATTACCTATTTTGCGGTTCAAAAGTACATTACAATCTTACGAACATTGCATAAATTAAAGTGCAAGTACAAAACTTGAAATTGAAAATTTTCCAAAAAATAACTTGAAGTTGCCAAAAATGGAAAATACAATATGAATATGAATTCTAGCCAGAAAACAAAAATACAATATGAATTTATGACCTCATGGGATCCTAGAATGATTTTAGATGTGGCCCAACATCAGTTTATATAAGCTAAAACGAATCTAAGAAGATATGCCAAAGTAAAAAATATAGACTGCAATAAATACCAGATTTGAACACTTCCTACTGGTAGGATTCCATCACCCTTGTTTTTATGAAAGGGTTTCTACCAGTAGGAAAATTCCTCTACCGGTAGGAGAGCTTTGAACTTCTATTTCTTCTTTTCCTTCAAATATTCTTTCTTTTGGTCTTCACTTAGTCATTTCTGAGCTTCCAATCACATCATCTTTTGGCCCGTATCAACTCTTTTAACTTGTCTCTGGACCTTGGGATTGCGTAGAACATTCAGATGTGCATGTAAAGCACAAAAAACCTAATGTAAGACAAACACAACTTTTCATGCAATATTAACTAAAACATCGATTAAGACATGCGTGGTGGATACAATTGCAACGTCCCAATTTCCCGAAACATTAATTAAAACTGTTTATTCAATTGTTAGATTAATCAAAATATAAATTAAAGAAATGTCTTTTATTATTTAATTCAAAACAACAAGAAAATAAGATAAATCAGAGTTTTACAAATGCGTAAGTGAAATTGACATAGATACCCCTTAGGGTTTACATTTTTGAAAATAAAATAACAGAACATCTAGGAATAGGTTAGCCAAACACCACTGTGATCTTCTTCGATGGGTACTGACTCTTCATGCTCGGAAGGGTACTCTAGTTGCTCTGCAACATCTGATGTGAAACACTAGATCGGGTTTAATGAAATTTGCTTTGCAATTGCACATCTTGCTCCTAACTTTAAAAACACTTCTAGTCCTTTGAAGAGGCAGGTTTCAGCTAAAAACAGTAAAAATAAATGAACAAATGAAATTCAAAATACTTTCGAATGTGGAGAGCTGTGTGAATTAGGATGCAGGGATTTGGGGGGTACAATATGTATTATGCACAATAGGATGGTTTGTGTTTTAAAATGATGTCGTTTTAACGCAAAAATTACATAGCTATTTAGTTAGCATTTTACGCACCAAAATAATATTATTTTGACGCGTATCACGCTCTATTGTGCGTAATGCATGCTCCCCATTCCTGTAGGGATTTGAGGATAAGGATCCCTTACCCCTTTTGTCCAGTTAGGTATGATTGAAGGGTATGTTGGTATATGGTGGAAAATATCTGATGATATGAAAGTTTTCAGTCAATCATTTAAGGGTTAATTATACTTTACTCCCCTAATTATGATTTACTTTTTGTTTTAGTTTTAGTTATAGCTTACGCCTTCAACTATAGAAAGATAACATAATATCTGTCGTTAATTTTTTCGTCCAATATTTAACGGTAAAGGTAATGTGCTGTGCACATGCACCCTTAAAAATACTTATTACGACTGAAACACCCTACTCTCACACGCGCACACACAATACTATACATAATATATAATTTATGAATTAAGTTAGTTAATATATAATTTATGCATTATTTACGTATTAAATTCATAATATTTGGACATAAATTTATAGCATTAAACTAAATTTTAATCAATTTATTATTTAATGTATTCATTTTTATGCTTCTCCAGACACAATAAGTATTTTTAAGGGCACATGTACTCCTAACATGGCCTTTATAGTTAAATATTAGACAGAAAAACTAACGGCAAGATATTATGTCATCTTTCTATAATTGAAAAAAGTAAGTTGTAATAAAAAAAATAGAACAAATAACATAAAAAAATAATTATAGTTGAAGAGAATAAAGTGTAATTAATTCATCGGTGCAAATAATTAGGAGGGGGAATTTGTCAAATAATTTGAAATAAAAAGAAGTGTTTGTGTACTTAGTAAATCATTAAAAAAGTAAGTGCAATATACCCACTCGTTATTTATGAATTACAGTCGACAATATAATATGGTGTGTAATATTAATCTACACAACATGTGTAACAGAGTTTGTCGTGGGTTTATTATTCAGAAAATGTATAATGTGTTCGCAGGACTTGTCTTTCCATGAGGAGTCTTACGTGGCTCTTTCTCGTTAGCATAGAAGAATTCGGATCCGACCTAATGTTAGTCTACGAGGGGGGACCACAAGTGTATCAACGTTCCCATCATAGACGTCGGAGGCTAAATTCAAGCACGGCTAGTAACATCCAAAGTTCCCGCTGACGTGCCCATTTGGATAAGATGACAATCTCTCGTGACGTGCACAACAGTTTCAATTACTAATTTATGATTACTTTGATTGGATTGGTTAGAGAGGACTATTATGATACGGATATGCACAAGTTGTACGCATATCTGCATAAATTGAAAAGTTCAGGAAATTTTTCAATGTACACGGACGTGCGCGTCGTGCATTGTGTGTGGATTCTCTTATGGAGAAGATTAATTTGCTGTTAGCAAGGGTCCACGTGCCGAACATGACATGGAGGGACGTGGTAACACCACGAAAGGACTTCGTTTTGTGGACAAGGTGGGGGCACTATCTTTTTAGGAGCAAATAGCACACGGTAAATTTTTTATATTTATTTATTTATAAAATAAAATTAAAAATTTCTTAAATTATCTATAAATATTTATATTCATCGCATGCCGTAATGCGTCTAACTTTTGAGAAAAAAACCGACGATGTAAAGGCCTAGAAAGTTTCGTTAATTTATATGAAAAAAAAAGTCGTTAATTGATTCATATTGGAGTGTACGATGTAA
>JABCMJ010020616.1:0-31592 GCA_014822125.1 Arbutus unedo | reverse complement strand
GCTCCCAAGTGGCTTCTCCAATCGCATGATTATGCCACAATACCTTTGTCAATCGAATTGTTTTGTTGCGAAGCACCTTCTCTTTTACATCCAGAATTCTAATGGGTCGTTCATCATAGGTCAACTCATTGTGTAAGAAGACTTTAGAGGACATACAGAAGGGCGAGAGCAGAGACTTCAAAATTGGAGAGAATAGTTTGGAAATTTTTCTGCGCAGAGCTATGCAAGAAGGTGTAGGAATTTTATTTTGAATGCTGAAAAAATGATTGCGTTTGATAAAAATTTAGATAAACTGCTGGGATATGCTATTCCAATGTCTGGATATGGAATTTTTCGTACTGAAAATGTGAAGTAGAGAGGTGAAACTATGAAAAGTGTAAGACTTTGATGCTCTGCCAATTGTTATGTTTGCTAAAAGTAGACAGAACTGATGGGATATGATATTTTAGCTGTTGCCTATAGAAAATTTGTTGCTAGAAGGCGTTGAAATTCTAAAATAGAGAGTGGAAAACTATGCAAAGTGCAGGAATTCTGTTTTGAATGCTGTTATATGTTATTCCAGTGTCAGGATGTGGAGTATGTCTTCCTAAATGCGTTGAGACTATGAGTTAGGGAGTTTTTGAAACTATAAAAGTGCAGGTCCCTTGATGCTAATTGCTGCAAATTGTTATGTTTGCTAAAAAAAAAACTGCTGGATATGATAACCCCTCACCATTCTTTGGTGATTATAATGTTGTCCATGATTGACCTTCCATTGATAAAAGCTGATTGGTTAGGCCAGTAATCCTAGGGGGCTTTCCTTGTAGCCTATTGGTTGTAAAATTTTACTAATGCATTTGTATAGAACTATGAAGCACGGGGACCCACGGAAACACACATGGGACATGCTACGTGGCCTGTCTATTAAAATTTAATATTTTTTAAGGGGGACACGATAAGAACACAGGGGGCATGCGGGGACACTTCTGGGACAAACGAGAACACCTAGGGACACGGCGAGGTGACTTTTGTAGATTTTAATAGTTTTTTTCTAGGGTAATTAGTTATAATTTGAAAAGTTTTCGAGGTGTCTCTCACCTTATTCATATCTGTATCTATATCTGTGTCTGTGCTACATAGGTAATGGATATGACAACATGCATCTAGACTCAATCTAGCCTATTGGAGGTTTCCTTTTCATGCAAAGCGTTAGTATCCAGTACTGGAAAAACATTTAATGTTAGTACTGCTTGTTTGGATGTTATGGACATTACAACATGCAGTTTAAACCTTCTCAATTCTGGTTTAAACTTTCCCAATTTTGAACTCAGTCTCAACACCGTTAGTCTACTGCCCCCCAGGACATCTAAAGAAGCCATTTAAATTGGTATTGATTTTTTGTCTTAGCAAAAGAATTTATTAATCTTTAAACGAGTAGAAAGATCAAATGGACCACTAGCACAATAGCATCACAAAGGAAAACTAAAGACTCTTAAGACGGCTTTGGACATAGATTGAGGAAGTCACCGTTTTGGGCCCTCAAAAAATTCCAAAAGTAGGGGCCTCGAATTTTTAGTTCTTTTCAATATATTAGACTTGTTTTTTTAATTTTAAGGTTGCATTTATATAAAAATAGGCCTAAACAAGTCTGGAAGAAGAAGTTTTCAAAGTTAAAAATGATCAAAACTTATCTTATTTCAATCATGTTCCGACAAATATTGAATAGATTACCCAAAATATCCATCGAGAAGAGTTTGATGAAAAAACTTGATTAAGAGAACTTAATTAATACGTTTATAACTAAACATGCGAGAAATATAATATTTAAACGATGCATTTACCCAAAATATAATACGTTCTTTTATGAAGATTTTTTATTGTGTATATTTTATAAGCAAAATATACAAAGGGCCTCAATTGAAGAGTTCGTTTCGGGCCTCCAAAATCTTAAGACCGACGCTGAAAGACCTAACCAGGTTGACTTTCTAGACTCCTATAATCATTTGCCAGCAGAGACCCGAAGAGAAGAGATGAAGTTGGTGAGACACCAACCAAAGCCCAAAAAGGAAGATGGACAAGCCCAAACTTAACAAATATAAAAGAGAGTAAAACCCAAATACCAAATCGTAAGCCTACACCAAACTAGACAGTTCTAAGATAATTAAAACCGAAGAGAGAGCCTTAAAGTGTTCGCAAAATCTACAAACAAAATCAATCATGTACAAATTTAAATATAGATGCATTTAGAATTGTTCAGTACACATAAAGTCTACATTATTTTGAAAAGTCCCGCGTATATCAGACAATTTTAAACACATCTGTATCTAAATTTGTATACAAATATTGTGTTCCTGGACTTTTTTTTTTAAATTAATATACTAGTTCACGTTGGATGAAATATAATTCTCTCGTGAATTTTGTATGTAATCTTGAGATACATTGCTAAGCAATGGGTTTGGGCATTTAATTTTTTTTTAAAATATAGAAGAAGTGCAAAAAATGAGGAATGCTATGCTATTGAAACTAGGAACACAACGTGCATCCAACATGCATTCGGCGTGCATCCAAGCTATTTGTACCTAGCATTACTCTTGAAACCATTTGTAGTAGTAGATCATAAACCAAAGCTTTTTCTATTTTTGGGACGTGTTGCAATATGCAATAATCCTCTACATTGTCTTAGATTAAGTCATAAGATATTATAATAGAGTACAAAAAAACATAGCTTTCGATGTACGTTATCAAACATGTAGAATAGATGACGTTCTATAACCGCTATAACAGATAGAGAAACTATGAGCGACAAAAAAACATTTTGGTAGAAACCGTCCAAAAACACTATTGAAGGTAAACAGTACATAGCTTTCCATGTAAGCTATCAACCGCTATAATGAGTTCAAAGTTACCTGTATTAGAGATTGAGGTCAAGGATGGATGATATTACGGCTGAAGGTTGCTGCAAGATTAGAAAATGGCAATGGAGGAGTTGCAGAGAGATTGAGAGAAGAGAAGGGCGACTTTCTCTCTCCCCAAGGCATATATATATATATATATATATATATATATATATATATATACACACACACGCATGGGAGGCAAAGCATTGCATAGGAAACAAAGCGCCACAAATCCGGACCGTCCGTTGTCCACCACATGGTAGGATCTCATAGGACAAGTGATTAATGCACCTAAAACGGTGCGTGCGGAGATGAAACGGTGGATTGAGACACAACCAATCAGGGGTTGTAAGGTGTTAACACACTTGCAGCTTTATCAGTTCGGCCAGCGCATGTCAACCAATTGTCAGCCGAGCCGACGCATGATTGGGGGGCTATTGTAGTGGCCGAATTGTCGGGCCAACCCAAACCTGTGCGAAGGGGTCGAACAGACAGGTCAAGCCGGGGTACGTGGATTATGTCGATAGCGTGGGGATTCAAGATATTCTATTACCAAATTAAAGCACTTGACTATATAAATAGAGGATTAGAGGGCAGAATCGGATACTCTCTAAATTACAAGTACAATTAATATTGTGGTTTTGTCCTACTCATTCTAACTTAAGCATCAAACGTCTTTTGACTGTAACTATCCTGTAGCACTAATTGATTGTTCTTTGTACAGGCTACAGGAACAACTTGGATCAATGAGACAACCCGAATGTGGATATTGCAACCTCACACTATGCCATTGAAACTATTTGTAGCAAATTATAAACCACAGCTTTTTCTATTTTTGGGATGTGCTGCAACATGCAATAATCATTATCATAAATGGTCTATATCGTCCAAGATTGAGTCATAAAATGCTATAATAGAGTCCAAAAACATTGCTTTCGATGTACTGCTAAAGGTAAACAATACATAACTTTCCTTGTATGCTATCAAACGCTATATATTGTAATGTTCCACAATCGCTATAATAGACAAATAACCTATAAGTATCCAAAAACGAGATAGGTATCTTAAACATAGCAGTCCAAGAACGCTATTAAATTTAGCCAACACGTAACATTTAGAGAATGACACGAAATGTATTGTAGTTTTGATAAGGTCACCTAACTTGGCATTTTCATGAATGCTGTGAAAATGTATAAATAGCGCTCATCGCATTATGTCACAAAAAAATATCGATTGGCGATCCATTCGATTCAAGTTCATTTACGATCAATTTGTCTCCTAAACAAATCAAATGTGAACATACTTTTAAAGCTCATTAAATTTTTAAATCAAACTTAAAGAATTAACTAATTGACTCATTGGTTCATTCATCGACCTTAATGAAAAATGCTTATGTAAAATGATTTATGATTTCCCGCCATGCTTAGCAAACCTGAGCTTCATTTCCTGCCAGGCTTAGCAAACTTGAACTTCATTTACCCAAGATTGAAGCGCTCAATGTGGGGATTGAAAGATTTCACACCAACAAAAGTTCTTGAGCAAACATCAGCAGCAAACGAAGAAGAAGTGAGAGAGAAAAGTGATTCCTCTCTCCCTCTCATCCTTTATATACATTCAAAATGAAGCATCAGACGGCACATGGGAAACGAAGCGACTCGAAATTTGGACCGTTCAATGGACAACACGTGGATGAATCTGGTGTGTTTAGCAATTAATGTTTCTAAAACAACGCGTGCAAAGGCAAAACGACGGCCTGACACACGGCGAATCAACAGGAGATGCGTGTCCAGACCATTGCAACTTTTATGCGTTCGACCGCTCGTGTCAACCAACTACCAGCTGAGCCGACGCTTGGCTGAGGGGCTATTGTGGAGGGCCAAAATATAGGGCTGAACCATCTTTGGTTAAATAAGCATTAAACTGGGTAGAAGAACGTGGGCCGTGTCGGTAGCTTGGGGCTTGGGCAGATATATTGACCGAATGGGCCATCTCTGTATAGGTTGGCGTAATGATATTAGTCCGAGTCTGGCATCATGGGCTTTGGCCAAAGAGAGCCGAACGGGCCTGATACGAGGAAGGCATGGGCTCTGTCAGGAGCTGACCTATTGGCCAGCCGTTCGGTTGAGGCAGTGGGAACTTTCTGGAAGAATGGCAGGTCCCAATTAGGAAAGTGCAGATTAAGGCAGTAACCAAGTTTGAGAATGCGCCATGTTTGGAAGGTTACCCCACATGGAGAGATTGAGATTTGATATCAGCAAATAAAGGAAGATTCTCTAAAAATTGTGTTACCAAATATGGACACTCGATGGCTTATAAATAAGAGATCATAGGCCATTAATCAGATACGCTATCATTCATTGTGCAATTCTTATTGTGCTTTGATCTCTCAGTGTTCTGAATTTACCATCAGAGTGCTCAGGTTGAAAATAACCCGACTGGCACTAATTGACTGTTCACTGCATAGGTTATTGGAGTATTCAGACAAGAGAATATTCGCACCCTTCAGTTCCTTCACTCTAGGTTTTAGTTCTAATTGATAAATTCCACAGCATCAGTTTGCATTACATAGGTGATTTAAATCACCCGTTGAATGATGCCATTGTAATTACAATTATGCAGATGGAATGATTGACATGGTAATCAAGATTATGCAGATTTATATCAGTAGATAAAAAATAATAGAAGAGAACAATTGCAATACTTTCGTATGTTCCCATGCTAATTGTGTGCACTCCCATCCCCATACTACCCCATCTTCGGCTCATTAATGTCCTAGCTTCTTTTGAATTTTTTATGTTCGTGTTTCGTTATGAAGTCATCGCCAAATCCTCATGCACGAGTACTTAAGACTTCTAGAGCTATCTTTCCAGTAATGAAGATCAGTAATGGCCTCTATAACAACAAGGCTGCTCAGGGGCTGTTTCATTGGTTGCTCAACGTGTTTGGCCTAAATGTGACACACCCTTGTGCTTTTAACTTTAGTTGCATGTTCCAGTGATCCAACCTTATGAGGCCAATCCGTTTCATGGGATTTTGTTCTTGAAGAGAACTGATTTATCCCACCGCATCAGATCCCCCGTCCACGTTAAATCTTTCTTTAAAAATCATGCAGCTTTACAAGTAGCGAAGACCAGTAATGGCCTCTATAACAACAAGGCTTGGGCTTCAATGTTGTCTCCTTTAATATGTTACGGGAGAGCACCAGTTAATTTGGTGTCTCCCAGTTTCGAGGCTATGAGAGTATATTTGTCTCATCCAAAACAGCCCTTACACAAATTAGTTATGTCATTTTTTATAAACAATCAAGGCAGTTATGCTTTAGCCAAAAGTATACTGGTATATCCTTGTTAAAAGAATCATGAGTTATGTCTTGAAACTGCGAAAGTTTTCTGCGCAAAGTTGTGAAAATGATTGTGTTTGATAAAAAATTAGATAAACTGCTGGAATATGAAATTTTTCGTACTAAATGTTCCGAAACTGTGAAGTAGGGAGGTGAAACTATGAAAAGTGTAGGACTTTGATGTTCTGCCAATTGTTATGTTTGCTAAAAGTAGACAGAACTAATGGGATATGATATTTTAGCTGTTGCCTGTAGAAAATTTGTTGCTAGAATGCGTTGAAATTCTAAAATAGAGTGTGGAGAACTATGCAAAGTGCAGGAATTTTGTTTTGAATGCTGGGAAAATGTTTTTATAGAAGTGTAGATTAACTGCTGGTATATGTTATTCCAATGTCTGGATATGGAGTATATCTTCCTAAATGTGTTGAGACTATGAGTTAGAGAGGCGAAACTACAAAAAGTGCAGGACTTTGATATTGCTATTCCAATGACCGCGGAAACACATACAGGACTTGCCACATGTGCGTGTCTATTAGATTTCGATATCTTTCAAGGGGGACATGGGAGCATGCGGGGACACATCTAGGACACACAGGGACACCTAGGGACACGGCGAGGTGACATTTGTAGATTTTAATAGTTTTTTTCGGGGGTAATTAGTTATAATTTGAAAAGTTTTGGAGGTGTCTCCCACCTTGTTCGTATCTCCATTTTTTTTAAATTACCGTGTCTCATATCTGTATCTGTATTTGTGCTAGGACATCACAACATGCACTCAATCTAGCCTATCCAGTGTTGGAAAAACATTTTAAGTTAGTCCTGCTTGTTTGGATGTTAGGGACATTACAACATGCATTGTTCTGCACCTCCTCTCTAGCTGCCACAACATTACCATTTCATGTTTGTACTTTCTTGGTTAAGATTCCTCAATTCTGGTTCGAACCTTCTCAATGTTGAACTCAGTCTCAACACCCTTAATCTAATGCCCACAGGAAATCTAAAGAAGCCATTTAAATTGGTATTAATCTTTGAAAACGAGTACAAAGATCAAACAGACTACTAGCACGATAGCATCACAAAGGGAAACTAAAGACTGCAGAGCGGGCTTTGAGCATAGGCCGAGGAAGTCACCGCTTTGGGCCCTCAAAAAAATTCAAAAGTAAGGGCCTCCAAATGCTTAGTTCTCTTTAGTATATTAGACTCGTTTTTTTAAATTTTAAGCTTACATCTATATAAAAATAGGCCTAAACAAGTTTGGAAGAAGAGGTTTTCAAAGTTAAAATGATCAAAATTTATCTTATGTCGATCGTGTTCCGACAAAGATTGAATAGATTACCCAAATTATCCATTAAGAAGATTTTGATGAAAAAACTTGATTATGAGAACTTAATTAATACGCTTATAACTAAACATGCGAGAAAGATAATATTCAAACGATGCATTTTGATTTATTGAAATGATCATTCGTCTTGTGGAGTAATTATATTTTTACTTTTTTTTTTTGAATGATAATGTTTGTATAATTGTTCATTTACGAAGTTTTTTTCTTGTGTATATTTTATACTCAAAATATACAAATGACCCTAATTGAAAAGTTCATTTTGGACCTCCGAAATTTTAGGGCCGACAATGAAAGACCAACTAAGTCGGCTTCCTAGACCCTTATAATCATTTGCCACTAGGGACCGGAAGAAGCCCAAAAAGGGAGATGAACAGGCCCAAACTTACTAAATATAAAAGAGAGTAAACCCAAACACCAAATCGTAAGCCCATACCAAACTAGACATTTCTAAGATAATTAAAACAGAAGATAGAGCCTTAAAGTGTTCGCAAAATCTAGAAACAAAATCAATCATACACAAATTAAATACAGATGTATCCAGAACCATTCGGTACACGCAGAGTCTATACTATTTTGAAAAGTTCCACGTATATAAAACGGTTCCAGACACATCTATATCCGAATCTGTGTATAAATATTGTGTTCCTGGACTTTTTGTTTAAATTAATATATTAATTCACGTTGGATGAAATATAATTCTCTCGTGAATTTTGTATGTAATCTTGAGATACATCGCTAAGCAAAGTAGTGGGTTTGGGCATTTAGATTTTTTTTTAATATAGAAAAATGTGCAAAAAATATGGAATGCTATGCCATTGAAACTAGGAACACAATGTGCATTCGACGTGCATCCTAAGCTATTTGTAGCTAGCATTACTCTTGAAACTATTTGTACTAGTAGATTATAAACCAAAGCTTTTTCTATTTTTGGGACGTGTTGCAACATGCAATAATTGTTATCATAAATAGCCTATATTGTCTGAGATTAAGTTATAAGATACTATAATAGAGTCCAAAAAAATATAGCTTTCGATGTATGTTATCAAACATGTAGAATTGACGACATTCTATAATTGCTATAATAGATAGAGAACCTATGAGCAACAGAAAAACATTTTGATAGAAACCTTACACGTACGTAATTGTCCAAAATGCTATTCGAGGTAAACAATACATAGCTTCCCATGTATGCTATCAACCGCTATAATGAGTTTGAAGTTACTTGGATTAGAGATTCAGGTCAAGATCAGAAAATGGCAATGGAGGAGTTGCTGAGAGATTAAGGGAAGAGAAGGGTGACTTTCTCTCTCACCGAAGGCATATATACGCATGGGAGGCGAAGCATCACGTAGGAAATGTGGATTTGGGCATTTAGATTTTTTTTTAATATAGAAAAAAGTGCAAAAAATGTTGAATGCTATGCCATTGAAACTAGGAACACAACGTGCATTCAACGTGCATCCAAAGCTATTTGTACCTAGCATTACTTGCAAAAACCAATTGTAGTAGTAGATTATAAACCAAATCTTTTTCTATTATCATAAATAGTCTATATTGTCTAAGATTAAATCATAAGATATTATAATAGAGTCCAAAAAAACATAGCTTTCGATGTGTTTTTTCAAACATGTAGAATAGATGACATTCTATAACTGCTATAATAGATAGAGAACCTACGAGCAACAAAAAAATGTTTTGGTAGAAACCTTACACGTAACCGTCCAAAAATGTTGTTGAAGGTAAACAATACATAGCTTTTCATGTATGCTATCAATCGCTAGAATGAGTTCAAAGTTACCTAGATTAGAGATTGAGGTCGAGGATGGATGAGATTATGGTTGAAGGTTAAAGGTTGCAGCAAGATAAAAAATGGCAATGGCGAATTTGCCGAGAAATTAAGAGAAGTGAAGGGTGACTTTCTTTTTCCCCCAAGGCATATATATGCATGAGGCGAAGCATCACGCAAGAAACAAAGCGCCACAAATCCAGACCGTCCGTTGTCCACCACGTGGCAGGATCTTAGAGGACTAGTGATTAATGCGCCTGAAAACAGCACGTGCGGAGATGAAACAGCGGGATGAGACACAACCAATCAGGGGTTTTCAGGTGTTAGCACAGTTGCATCTTTATCAATTCAGCTAGCGCGTGTCAACCAACCGCCAGCCAAGCAGATGCATGATTGGGGGATTATTGTAGTGAGCCGAATTGTTGGGGCAACCCAAACCTGTTCCAACAGGTCAAATAGACGGGTCAAGCCCGGATACATGGATTGTGTTGATAGCGTGAGAATTCAACCTACATGATGCTGAACAGAATAAGTTGAAGGCTGGGTTGGGCTTGACATACACAGACCATTTCGGCAGTGCAGGACTTCGGGCGGCGTATTACCGAACAGACCTTCTTATGACCGAACGATCGTGCCTCCATTCGGGTAGGGCAATCAGAATCTTCTGGAGCAGTAGCAAGCCTTAATAGGAAATTGTACCATTCTGAATAGCTGTTGTTTATGAAATCCTTGTACTCAAAGGGAATTGGTAGATTTGGCAGTACGTAATAAGGTAAAGATCCCAAGATATTTTATTACCAAACAGAAGCACTTGATGGCTTATAAATAGACGATTAGAAGGCAGAATTAGATATGTTATCAATTACAAGTACAATTAATATTGTGATTTCGTCCCACTAGTTCTAACTTAACCATCAGAGTGTCTTTTGACTGATAATGACCCGATAACACTAATTGGTTGTTCATTACGCAGGCTACAGAAGCAACTTGAATTAAGGAGACAAATCGGATCAGAACTGGTGGATATTCACAATATCACACTATGCCATTGAAACTATTTTTAGCAGATTATAAACCAAATTAAGCTTTTTCTATTTTTGGTGCAATAATCGTTATCATAAATAGTCTACATCGTCCAAGATTGAGTCATAAAATGCTACAATAGAGTCCAAAAAACATAGCTTTCGATGTATGTAATCGACCATGTAGAATAGATGACGTTCTACAACCGCTATAATAGATTCACCTATGACCAACAAAAAACGTTTTGGTTGAAAACTTATGCGTAACCGTCCAAAAATGCCACTGAAGGTAAACAATACATAGCTTTCTATGTATGCTATCAAAAGCTATATATCGTAATGTTCCACAATCGCTATAATAGACAAATAACATATAAGTAACAAAAAAACGAGATAGAGATCTTAAACATAGTAGTCCAAGAACGCTATTAAATTTAGCCAACACGTAACATTTAGAGAATGTCACGAAATGTCTTGTAGTTTTGATAAGGTCACCTAACTTGGCGTTTTCATGAATGCTGCGAAAAGGTATAATAGTGCTCATCGCATTATGTCACAAAAAATATCGATTGTGATTAGTTCAAGATTAATTGGTGATCGATTCGATTAAAGTTCGTGTATGATCAATTCATCTAGTAAACAAACCAAACTGGAACATACTTTTACTACTCGTTAAATTTTTAAATCAAACTTGAAGAATTGACCAATTGACTCATTGGTTCATTTATCAACCCCAATGAAAAATGCAGATGTAAAATGGTTTATGATTTCCCGCCATGCTTAGCAAACCTGAGCCTCATTTCCCGCCAGGGTTGAAAAATGGCCCCAACACGGCGTCGTTGAAGGTCAAAGATTCAAAAAAGTTTGATCAATAAAACGACGTCGGGTGGCGCATACAGACAAACACCTTCCGATGACAGAACGAGCTTGCCAAACTGCCCTCCGTCATTACGAAGCCCCAATTAGCCCCGCTGAAATTAAGCGAACTTACTGAAATACCCGCAAAAACGTTGTCGTGTTCAAGTGTATCACTAGTAAAATCCAAGGGTGTTTCGGTCAATAAGAAAGGCGGCTTCGTTCAAAGAGGACGTATGTATCGGTAATTACGACACAAAAGTAGTGGCATTTCAAGTAATTTATCTCACTATCTTGCCTTTTTACAAACCTGCCTATGCCTATAAAATCCCAGGTTCCAGAGACCTCGTACATCATATTTTCTCATTCGCTCTCCTCCCTCTCTTCGACGCCTCTTCCCCCTCTCTACCTCTACCGCTCCCCTCTCGTTCTAGCATTCGTTCGTCTCATTTCCGTCGATTCTCTCTCTTCTCTCTCTTCGAGAATTGCTTCTGTTGTTCGAAGTTTGTCTCTACTTCATATCAATCTTCAATGGTTTATTCATTGTGATTTCTTCATTTTCCATCTAAAGCTCACTTCAATCGTCATTGGAAAGCTCTCGAAGCTCTAAGCCTAGTTTTTACCTTTCGAGCAGTTATATGCCTCTATATCGAAACCGAACTTCAGAAAATCAGGTTTCGAGATCTGAATACCACTCACCTCTTGTGGTAATGTAAGTTTTTTCCTTGTGTTTTGCTTTGATTTTGGGAGTTCTTGTTGTTTCCCCAACTTCGAGAAACCCTAATTTTGCTTAATATCTGGAATTTACATGAATTATTTGGATTTTTATTTTTGACTATTTTGAGCATTTTGGGTTTTGTTCTTATGAATGTTTGTGTTTTCATTGATTTTGAAGTTGCAGGGACTCGAAGTGAACCCTAGTTTCTGAAAATTGTGGAGGTCATTACTGATTTGAGGATTTATTACATAGCACTTTAAAAAGTGAGTGCATGCACTGGTTCTTTGTTCTGTTTCGTTACTTGTTTTCGTGTTTTTCGGTCCTGAAATTGAAACCCTAAATCAATGGATAAATAACAGAAATAGAAATAATTAAAAAGTTTAGCTATAGGAATAATCATAGAAGATTTTCCTTTATTCATAAGACAATATCGGATGTAAATTTGTAATTCCATTTTAATCGTACGAACGAGAATACACCCAACCTGAACCCAAAATCGTATAGCCCTATGTTTTTCTTGTTTTGTTAATAAATTATGTCACTGTGTCTCTGTATGAAAGGCGTTGCTATCTCATAGTTCGCTTTTCCTATCCATCAGATCATACCTGGGCAGTTTATACTGCAATATGAATTAGTGCATGGGAGAATGTGTTTCATATTTCATTCTTTCGTGACAGCTTCTTGTTTTCTTTTCATGGTACAAAGTACACTTGAGGAAGAAAGTGTTAAATTAGAACTAGAACACGATAAAAGTTTTCTGAAAATGGTTTAACTGAAGTTGTAAAGTATTATTTTTGAAATGTGAACACAAATTTTGAGACAAAACATGAATAAGCTTGGACCTGAACCCGTTTTGTTCCACTTTTGGTAACGAATGATCTTGGTGTTTCTGTTTATACCTCATTTTGCATATTTGCATCGGTGGATTTATCTCATGGTTTGTTTTGAGTGAGATTATTTGTTCTTTTCCTTTCATGATGCAAAAGTAAACTTGGAATAACTGTTAAACCAGCACTGAATCTCCTTCAAAGTTTATTCCAAATTACGAGGATAAAATTTGTAACGCATTGAATGAGATGTTTTTTTAACAAAACAGGAATACACTTGGACGTGAAACTCTAATGGTAAATATCTAGTATGTTCCTGTTTTAATAAGAAATGGTCGTACTATTCCAGTGTGTACTTCCATATTAGTTTGTGTTAAGCAAATCAAACTAGTTAACTTATATTTCATGTTTCAATTGCTGCTTGTTTTTTGTTCATGATTCCATGTGCTCAATGGGAAAAAGGTTAAATCAGAAGTAAATCACCTCTCCCAGGATCACAAGTTTAACTGTTTTCTAAGAATTAGGTTGATGATTAGTGCTCCATTTTTGTAAGTTGACCCTTCTCTCTTCTTTTTTCTTTCGTGCAGATTAGTTCTGGGCTCAGTAAACCAAACATGACAGAAAACAGAAATGGGAATGCCACCCCTGCAAATGGGAGGGCTCCTGGGGTAGGAAATGCTTACACTATTAATTTGGTGGGCTTCAGTACAAGGTTGAAGGCCCTTTACTCCAACTGGCGCGAACACAAAGCTGAGTTCTGGGGATCTTCTGATGTCCTTGCAGTTGCTACGCCTCCAGCTTCTGAGGATCTGCGTTACCTTAAATCCTCGGCTCTGAATATTTGGTTGCTTGGTTATGAGTTCCCTGAGACAATAATGATATTCATGAACAAGCAGATCCATTTCTTGTGTAGCCAGAAAAAGGCTTCTTTGCTTGAAGCTGTGAAGAGCTCTGCTATGGAGGCTGTGGGTGTGGAAGTTGTCATGCATGTGAAGGCAAAGAATGATGATGGGACTGCACAGATGGATGCCATACTACGTGCCATCCGTGCTCAGTCAAAATCGGATCCTATTGTTGGATATATAGCAAGAGAGACCCCTGAGGGAATTCTTCTGGAGACATGGGCTGAGAAGCTGAAGAACTCGAATCTTCAACTTGCTGATATAACCAGTGGGTTTTCTGACCTTTTTGCTGTCAAGGACCTTAATGAGGTCACTAATGTGAAAAAGGCTGCATTTTTGACTGCTAGTGTGATGAAGAGTTTTGTGGTTCCAAAACTAGAAAAGGTTATTGACGAGGAGAAAAAAGTTGCACATTCTTCGTTGATGGATGACACTGAGAAGGCCATACTGGAACCAACTAAAATTAAGGTGAAGCTGAAGGCTGAAAATGTAGATATCTGTTACCCTCCAATCTTTCAGAGTGGTGGGAATTTTGATCTCAAGCCTAGCGCTTCAAGTGATGATGAGTTTGTGTACTATGATTCTGCCAGTGTAATCATTTGTGCTGTTGGATCTCGATATAACAGCTACTGTTCTAATGTTGCCAGGACTTTTTTAATTGATTCCACCCCGGCACAAGGAAAGGCATATGAAGTTCTACTTAGGGCTCATGATGCAGCAATTGGTGCTTTGAACCCTGGGAACAAAGTCAGTGCTGTGTATCAAGCCGCGCTCTCTGTGGTTGAGAAGGATGCTCCAGAATTAGTTGCAAACCTGACAAAATCTGCTGGGACCGGAATAGGGTTGGAGTTCCGCGAGTCGGGATTAAGTCTTAATGCCAAGAATGACCGTGTGTTGAAACCAGGCATGGTGTTTAATGTAACACTTGGTTTCCAGAACTTGCAGGCACAGACCAAGAACCCGAAGAGCAAGAATTTCTCCTTGTTGCTTGCGGATACTGTGATTGTTACGGAGAAGGGCCATGATGTGGCGACTGCGCTGAGCTCTAAGTCTGTTAAGGATGTGGCTTATTCCTTTAATGAGGACGAGGAAGAAGAGGAGCAGCCAAAGGCGAAATCTGAGGCCAATGGCACAGAAAGCTTGTATTCCAAGGCAACTCTCAGGTCAGACAACCATGAGATATCAAAGGAAGAACTCCGAAGGCAGCACCAGGCAGAACTTGCTCGCCAGAAGAATGAAGAAACCGCCAGACGTCTCGCCGGTGGGGGGTCTGTAAATGGAGATAAGCGTGGTGCTTCCAAGAATTCGAGTGATCTTATCGCTTATAAGAGTGTCAATGACCTACCCCCTCCTAGAGATCTGATGATTCAAATTGACCAGAAAAATGAGGCCATCCTCTTACCTATTTATGGAAGCATGGTGCCTTTTCATGTTGCTACAGTGAAGACTGTCTCCAGCCAGCAGGACACCAGTCGGAGTTGCTATATCCGAATAATGTTTAATGTTCCGGGCACCCCTTTTAATCCTCACGACGCAAACTCTTTGAAGCATCAGGGGGCAATATTTCTGAAAGAGGTTTCTTTTCGCTCCAAGGACCCAAGACACATAAGTGAAGTTGTACAGCAGATTAAAACACTTCGGCGGAATGTTTTGGCTAGGGAGTCAGAGAGAGCTGAGAGGGCAACTTTGGTTTCTCAGGAGAAGCTCGTAATTGCGGGGAACAAGTTTAAGCCCATAAGGTTGATTAACCTTTGGATCCGTCCCTCTTTCGGCGGTCGCGCAAGAAAGCTGACTGGTACTTTAGAAGCCCACATGAATGGGTTTCGGTATTCAACCTCCAGGCCGGACGAGCGTGTTGACATCATGTATGGAAACATTAAGCATGCATTCTTCCAGCCGGCAGAGAAGGAAATGATCACCCTCCTTCACTTCCATTTGCACAACCATATAATGGTTGGAAACAAGAAAACTAAGGATGTGCAGTTCTATCTTGAAGTTATGGATGTTGTCCAGACACTTGGGGGTGGAAAGAGATCTGCTTATGATCCTGATGAGATTGAGGAAGAACAACGGGAAAGGGACCGGAAAAACAAAATCAACTTGGATTTCCAGAATTTTGTTAACAGGGTGAATGATCTTTGGGGACAAACCCAATTCAAAGGGCTTGACCTTGAGTTTGATCAGCCTTTAAGGGAGCTTGGCTTTTATGGAGTTCCTTATAAGGCCTCAGCTTTCATTGTCCCAACTTCAAGTTGCTTGGTTGAGCTGATAGAAAATCCTTTCCTTGTGGTCACACTAAGTGAGATTGAAATTGTTAATTTAGAAAGAGTGGGTCTTGGGCAGAAAAATTTTGACATGGCTATTGTGTTCAAGGACTTCAAGCGTGATGTGCTTCGTATTGATTCTATTCCGTCGTCATCACTTGATGGCATCAAGGAATGGCTTGATACGACTGACCTCAAGTATTATGAAAGCAGGCTGAATCTGAACTGGCGTCCCATATTAAAGACTATCACCGATGACCCACAGAGATTTTTAGATGATGGGGGGTGGGAGTTCTTGAATTTGGAGGCTAGTGACTCGGATTCTGATAACTCTGAGGAGTCAGACCAAGGTTATGAACCGTCTGATGCCGAGCCTGAGTCGGTATCCGAGGATGATGAATCTGACAGCGAGTCATTAGTGGAGTCTGAGGATGATGATGAGGAAGAGGACTCGGAGGAAGAATCAGAGGAAGAGAAGGGGAAGACGTGGGAAGAGTTGGAGAGGGAAGCGAGTAATGCAGACAGGGAGAAAGGGGATGAATCAGACAGCGATGAGGAGAGGAGGAGAAGGAAGATGAAGGCTTTTGGCAAGTCTAGGGCGGGTCCCAGTAGCGCTGCTCCCAAACGGGCAAAGAAGAGGTAGATTCTAGGGGAGATCTCTTGTTTTTGTTCCTAAGGATTTCTAGTTTAATATGCAGCAGTAGTATGTAGTTCTCTAGCTTAGTTTTTAATGGCCAGCTCTTCTTAGAACATCATTTAAGGGGTTCTTTTGTTCTTTCTTGTGTTTTAGGTAATCTGCTGGATGCTTAGATCACAGAATGTGCTTGTACATTTGGTGACAGTTGTTGCTTTTCTTTACTTTTGTGGTGCCTATTTTTGTCAGCTTGCTTTGTCTAGTTTTTAGATCATTTTCAGGAGGTGATGCTGAATGCCTTCTCTCTCTCTCTCTCTCTCTCTCTCCCTCTCTCTCTCTCTCTCCTCGTTGTGATATTACTGCATGTCGTGTTACAGTATTCCAAAGGCAAAAATACTATGGATACTAACTATTTGTACAAATGTGAGAGTCCCAAAATGCGTGTCAAGAGAGAGTGAGTTTCTCTCTCTCGCTCATATTTGTACACTATTTATACAAATGATTTGTGCTCATATCATTATATATTCAATTCTTGCCGTTGAAGATTGGAAGCAGATTATAAATCAACGAGTAAAATGGTATCTCCAACTAATGCATCCTTTTCTTTTCCTTTTCCTTTTCTTTTTCCTTTTCTTGTTCCTTTAGGGATTTTTTTTCTTTGAAAAAATGAAATGATAACATTTGAATTAAATTGCGGGGTGTTATTTTTATAGTTGTCCCTTAGTGAAACTCATTTAGAATACCAGTCATTGGATGTTAAGGAGAATTAGATTTTTTTTTTTTTTTAAAGGAGTTAATGAGTTAGTAACGGTTAATAGTTGAACTTTTGACCTAGATGAAGCATCCAACCAACTCGGTCAGCTTACAAAATCATGAGAATAGTTTCGAAAAGTTAACAATTTTAGTTTTTAAGGGGGGACCCAAATGGCGAGCGTGGGGCATATGTCACCCTCGTTTCCAATTTTAAAACAGAAATATTTATTTTATCTTATGGTAATTTAATTAAGTATTTATCAATATTCGAACAATTTGAATTTATATTTATGTAAAAAGTGTAATGTAAAAAATGAACAGTTTATATTATAGAGAAATTATTTCGATAGATTTTATTTAAGTTTAGAGAGAGAAACTTTATTTTTTCTTAACCAAAAAAAAAAAAAACTGAGGACAAAGCTCTAAAGTACAAATTTAGTAGTAATTCTTTTCCATCAACACTTCTACGTACAATGTGCAAGTACACAAGGGTATGTATTATTTAAACGCGTCGCCTCCTAAGTTAATTTACCATTAATTCTTGTTTCTTTTGCAAGCAATCATCTGTTTGTATCATATTGTGCTACGAATGCATCACGGGAACGACGCATAAGGAAAAATCATGATAAAAGGTCTATGTCTCTGAAGGAGAGGCAACGATACGGACTATTCGTAGAAGTAGGATAAGATTAACTTGATATAACAACACCCCATGTCGTATAGTTACTATAGACCTCATACAAAAGATGTGTAAAAACAAACATCACAGATAACTACAGAGAAGGAAATGGTTCAATAATCCAATCAAACAAGAGAGAGAAACAATTCAATAATCTAATGAAATGATGCTAATATGAGTTGAGAAAAAGAAAGAGAATTTCCTCGGGAATTACAGTGAATGTATGTTGAATCAAATTAACAACATAGGCATTGAGATGCAATCCAAGCCTTTGCTTGGAGAAATATAACGCGTGGAATATATGGAAAAATAAAACACAAATATTCTACCACAGTGGGTATTCAAGATATAAGTAGTGAATGAAGTATGCATAGGTTATCTTCAAGCACAGGCCACATAAAATACCAGCACAATGACTTTGTATACTTTACCAACTAACAATGTCTCGGATGAACTATCTGAGATAGGCATCAAGAATGCTGTTTCACCATTGTGATCTACCTAGTGCCAGGTACAACATAAATATACCCCAAAAAGAATAAAAAGAGGAAATAGTACAAAACTTGTTCTTGTCGACAACGAAAAGCCAAGTTTTCTCGAAGAAACGAACCCTTTTTTTTTCAATTCTGCAAAAAGGGAGAGGGCTTTTAGCAGACTTACCAAGCAAGCCCCAAGGCTTAACTCACTCAGTGAGTCTCACTGCATCCACAATACAATGGTGGTGGCAGAAAACAAGAAGTCAGCTGTCGAATTCAAAAGCATCATAAACGAGATTTCTATGCCATGACAAGATTCAGAATAAGCTATTGTAATTCACCTGAAATGCCCCGCCCTTTTCCACAGCTGCAGTCTTGAATTTGTGAAGTACATGCTCCACCATCTTGATCAGATCTTGCATAATTCCCAGCGGCCACCATATTTGTTTGGCAAAAGATTTCAAGAGTTTGCCAATTGGGTAACCAACCTAATCATTGCTTTCCTACTGAGAAGATCATCTTCAACATCTACGGAATGTAGACCATGTAGTCATTGCTCTAATGACACCAAAGACTTACAGGCACTGTATACATCATTGCCTCCTGACATATGCACTGCACTATCCAGTTTAAAATGAAATTTCCAACGAATGTATGACCCACAAGGAAGTTTAGCCCCCAATTTCGACATCACAACTGTAAGATATCTCAAGCTCTTATAGGAATACAAGTCTAGCTTACCATTCATAAATCTACATTCTTGTTACAGATTATGTAAAGCCCAAACACTGTAAACATGCTGGTTAATCCATCAAAGGACTAACTAGTCTCAGCACAGCCGAGAAACCAATCAAACCATCAAAATGTCCTTTTATCACAGGAGCAAAAAGACAGCTAACTGGAACCAAATTTAAAACAGAAAACGTAATATGCAGAAACACAAAAGTAGTTAACTGCTCCAGATAAACTCCCACCATGTAACAAGAACAAGACTCAGCTATCTTACAAGACTAAAAGTGTCTGCAATACATGAGAATAAAGAAAGCACGATGCAGTCCTCGTTTATCTTTGGGCCCAAAGACCTGTTCCAGATTTGTTAACACGTGTATCTTCCACGGCTGCTGATGCCACTGCATAACTTATAGAGAAAGGTAAGAGCCCGTGGGTTCCTGTTCTGTTTACCTGAATTTGGGCCTCTTAGGAAGGCTTCCACTGGGAATTCTTTTATCAGGCACCCTAGCCTTTCCAAAGGTCTTAATCTGCCTTCGCTTCCTCTCATCCTCGCTGTCTGACTCATCCCCTTTCTCTCTATCTGCCTTACTCGCTTCTCTTTCCAACTCTTCCCATGTTTTCCCTTCATCCTCCTCTGAATCCTCTTCCGACTCCTCTTCATCATCATCCTCAGACTCCACCAAAGACGCGCTGTCATCATCCTCTTCCTCTGACCCCGAGTCAGATTGCACATCTGAAGGCTCATACCCATGGTCCGATTCTTGCGAGTTGTCAGAATCAGAATCACTAGCCTCCATATTCAAAAACTCCCACCCACCATCCTCAATGAACTTATCTGGGTCATCAGTGATGGTTTTCAATATGGGTCGCCAGTTCAGATTTAGCCTGCTTTCGTAATACTTGAGGTCTGTTGTGTCAAGCCACTCCTTGATGCCATCTAAAGAGGTTGAAGGGATAGAGTCAATCCGAAAGACATCTCGCTTAAAGTCCTTGAAGACAACAGTCATGTCAAAATTCTTCTGCCCAAGACCTACTCTCTCCAAATTAACTATCTCTATTTCATTCAAGGTGATTACCACAAAGGGTGTCTCTATTAGCTCAACTAGACAGCTTGAAGTTGGTACAATAAAAGCCGAAGCTTTGTGGGGCACACCGTGGAATCCAAGGTCTCTAAAGGGCTGGTCAAACTCCAAATCAAATGATTTGAATTGCGTTTGGCCCCACAGGTCGTTCACTCGATTCACAAAGTTTTGGAAGTCCATGTTGATTTTGTTCTTCCTGTCCCTCTCTCTCTGTTCCTCCTCGACCTCATCGGGGTCATAGGCGGATCTTTTTGCACCCCCAAGTGTTTGAACCACATCCATCACCTCGATATAGAACTGGACATCCTTTGTTTTCTTGTTTCCCACCATTATGTGGTTGTGGAGATGAAAGTGAAGCAGAGTGATCATCTCCCTCTCTGCTGGTTGGAAAAAAGCATGTTTGATGTTGCCAAACATGACGTCAACGCGTTCATCAGGCCTAGAAGTTGAATACCGAAACCCATTACTGTGGGCTTCTAATGTCCCAGAAAGCTTCCTTCCGCGACCACCAAACACGGGACGGATCCATAGATCAGATAACCTTATTGGCTTGAATTTGGCCCCAGCAACTTGAAGTTTCTCCTGACTAACTAAGGTTGCTCTCTCAGCTTTCTCAGACTCCCTAGAAGCAACCTGCCGCCGTAGGGTTTTAATCAGCTGAACCACTTCACTTATGTGCCTTGGGTCCTTGGAGCGGAAGGACACTTCCTTAACATAAATAGAACTTTGGAATTTCAAGGAGTTTGAATCGTGTGGATTGAAAGCAGTCCCGGGTACATTAAAAATAATCCTGATATAGCAACTACGATTTGTATCCTGCTGACTAGACACACTTTTTATCATTGCAACATGGAAAGGGACCATGCTTCCGTAAATCGGCAACAGTATAGCTTCCCTTCTCTGATCAATCTGAATCATCATATCTCTTGGAGGGGGTAGATCATTGACATTCTTGTACGCAATCAATTCCCCCGATGGTTTCACACCCCCGCGATTATCCGACAACCCAGAGCCACCGCCGGCAAGCCTCCTAGCAGTTTCTTCATTCTTCTGGCGAGCAAGTTCTGCCTGGTGTTGCCTCCTTTGTTCCTCCTTTGACATCTCCTGGTTGACTGACCTCAGGGTTGCCTTAGATGGTAATGACGCCTTTGGACCATTAGCCACAGATTTCACTTTCGGCCGTTCTTCTTCTTCATCATCCTCATTAAAAGAGTATGCCACGTCCTTCACAGCTTTAGAGCTTATAGACGTCACCACTTCAGGACTAGCTTCATTCACAATAACTGTGTCAGAGAGAAGAAGAGAAAAATTCTGGGTCTTTGGGTTCTTGGTCTCAGACTGCAGATTCTGAAAACCAAGCGATATGTTAAAAACCATTCCTGGTTTAACGATCCTATCGTTCTTTGCATTAAGACTAAGCCCAGACTCACGAAATTCAAGGCCAATTCCAGTCCCAGCAGATTTCGTCAAGTTTGCAACAAATTCAGGAGCATCTTTCTCAACCACTGAGAGGGCAGCTTGGTATGCGCCACCAGCTTTATTCCCAATCTTTAAGGCACTAATTGCTGCATCATGGGCCTTTAGAAGAACCTCATAAGCCTTGCTTTGGATAGCATTGGCATCAATTAAGAAAGTTCGTGCAACATTTGAGCAGTAGCTGTTGTAACGAGACCCAATAGCACATATGATCACGCTAGTAGAGTCGTAGTAAAGGTTCTCATCATTGCTAGAAGCACTTGGTTTGAGGTCAAACCCTCCTCCGCTTTGAAAAATAGGAGGGTAACAAATATCAATGTTTTCCGCCTTCAGCTTTACTTTAACCTTTGCAGGTTCAAGTATGACCTTTTCTGTGTCATCCATAAGGGAAGAATGGGAGATCTTCTTCTCCTCATCGATGACTTTTTCAAGCTTTGGGACCACAAAATGCTTCATCACTGATGAGGTTAAGTACGCAGCTTTCTTCACGTTTGTAATCTCGTCACTGTCCTTCACCGCAAATAGGTCCGAAAACCCATTAGTAATGTCACCGAGCTGAAAATCTGCATTCTTTAGTTTTTCCGCCCATGTCTCCAAAAGGTTTCCTTCGGGGGCCTCTCTGGCTATATATCCAACGACAGGGTTATCATGACCATCCGATTTTGACTGCGCACGCACGGCTTTGAATATGCTTTCCATTAATGCAGTTCCATCGTCACTTTTGGCCTTCACATGCATCACAACGTCTGCACCCACAACCTCCTTAGCAGGCTTTTTCACAACTTCAAGTAAAGAGGCCTTCTTCTGGCTACATAAGAAATGGATTTGCTTCTTCATGAATACCATAATTGTGTCAGGGAACTCATAACCAACCAACCATACATTCAGAGCCGATGATTTCAAATACCGCAAGTCTTCGGATGGTGGAGGCGTCGCAATTGCAAGAATTTCAGAAGCACCCCATAGATCATCATTGTGTTCGTTCCAGTGGGAGTAAAGCATTTTTAACCGCTTCCTGAAGGTATCCAGATTAATACTGTAAGCACTGGCTCCTCCTGATGCCTTGCCATTAGTACCATTTCGGTTTTCAGCCATTGAAAATGAGGTGGATAGTTTTTGACTCCTTTATGATTTAGCAGTTTAACTTGTCCGGTAAACATGAACTGTGACATAACAAGCAACTATCAGTTCCCTTCACTCTTTCCATATGGTAAAAGATTGACCTGAATTAAACTTCTGATGGGGTTACAAGTAGAAACCATGATTTATATCCAGAAATAAAAGCTACTAAAAAAGTAAGCCATAGTCAAATCATTAGCACCGATCAATGCCAAGCTGATGGTTAGATTCACATTCCCCTATTTCGAGATACAACTTTTGGTATCAGAATAATTCCTTGCAGTAGAACTCCTAAATGGAGATCAACGAAAACAATAGAAGGATTTGAGAAACAGACGAAATACAGATACAAATATTTGACGGCATGCATGCATATAAACTACACAAATGGAAGAAAAATCAATCTGACTCCCCCATATGCGTGACGTGAAAGGAACAAAATCAACCAGACTCCCTCATTTCTGCATATTGAAAGGTCAAAGGAAATAGGATCGATACCAATTAGCTAACAAGGTCAAAGAAACATGTACTCCAAAATATAACTTAACGTTCTATACCAATTAAAGTCAGTTTCAATATAGTACATATATCCAAGTATCAGCGTGCACGCATAAATCGTTCTGACTCTGGAATCAAAAGGTCAACTCAGCACTATCAAAAACCCAATAAAGATGCATTCTAAAGTGAGATAAAGTAAAATGGGGAAGGAAACCAAGATTGATAGTTCTACTTTCACTATGGAACTCCACACAGGGATGGACCCAAAGGCTGGCAGGCGGGGCAACCGCCACCCCAAGTTTTGACAAAAAGCTTCTTACTATAGCAGAATTAGTTCTGAATATTTTCAAATTATACCTATGGAAATCCACACAGGGATGGACCCAAAGGCTGGCAGGCGGGGCAACCGCCACCCCAAAGTTTTGACAAAAAGCTTTTTAATAAAGCAGAGTTAGTTCTGAATATTTTCAAATTATACCTGTTTGCCACACCAAAATCTACCCTCCCCAAGATTTTACAAAAACAAAGATCTAACCAAGCAGTTCTTTTTAGGTAGACAATTCCACTTGATTTTTTCCAAACATCTTGGACTGGTACTTCAATTTACTCATGTCGCAGAGAGAAAAACAGACAACATAATATAATCAAACCTCTTGTTTTACCATTGATACAAAAGGTAACAACAAAAAGAATGGGCATTTTAGGGGAGTATTCAATTCCTAAGTGCTGATCTCTTGAGTATAGTCCTTGTAAGGTAATAAAATTATTGGTTCTTAGAAGACCTTTTCTATTGGTAGGAAATGGAATTGATAATGTCGCTAAAGACATTGTCCGAGCTTAAAATCAAAATAAAAACACAAATGGAATTGCTAAGGAATCGTCCCCCCAACTTAAAATCCTAAGTAAGTCCACGAATCCACATATTAAATGTGCTTATATAGGAGCATATAAACATCCTTCTGAATCTGGGATCCAAGATCAATTCCTGCAATTTCTGAAACCCAATATGCTAAAGTTCTAAGGTTGATATGATCATCCAATGGAGAACCAAATGACGGTGAATTTTCCAGCTTTCCCGTAAGGAGCTCCCAATCCCCCCCTTTCGGGTTCAGAACGAAAGCTCAAATTCAAAAGTTACCATTAATTAAGAATAAAGTACAAAAATATAAAAGAAGAGGATTCAAAGCTTACAGTTTCTATACTTCCTTGAGGATCGATACTCGACAATCCGATATCAATAGCAAAGTTTTGGCCTTAATTATGAAGAATTCCATCTCTCAGAGCGATTGAAATTAGGGATTGAGGCTTCAGAAAAGCTTGCGATAATGGATAACCATATAATCTTATCCGATCCAACAAGCCCTTCACAACCCACGAGTGTAATTGATTGAATGAGAGAGATAGCGAAGAAGAAGAAGAAGAAGAAGAAGAAGAAGAAGAAATTCGATGGACTCACAATAGAGAGAGAGAGAGAGAGAGAGAGAGAGAGAGAGATTTGTCACTGGTCGGGAGTGAACAAACGAAATGGGGAAGTCGTCTGCATGTAAACTACATTGAGCCCCCTAGTGTTTATTCCTTTTACACAGACGCCCATTTTCTAAATAAAAAATAACACAAAGGTGCTATGCGATTGCCAAATTTGTACAAAGCACTGGCAAGGTCTTCCGACCATAGGTTTCCTTTTCATCCCATGCCATGAAATTCAAGTGTTCGCACTCTCTCTCTCCGAGTTATAATCCTCGATATACTCTTGTGACTACCATTATCGTAATTAACCTATTATTGTCAGCTCAATTTGAAGAGTTGGAATTGACTTCACATCACTTGGATGATTGTTTGGTATTCCCTCCGTCTCAATCTGTTTGTCTATTCTCAAAATTCTAACTTATTAAGGGAACACAATAATTACTCTTTCAAGTTTTAACTTTTTTTATAATACCCTTAACTTTTTAGCATTAAATTAGAGGAGACATTTTTCAATGTGTGGGTTCTTTAAAAAGATAAGGATATTAAGATAATTTTTACAAGTTAATTTTAAAATTGGACAAATATTTTGAGACGTGTAAAAATAAAAAGTGAACAAATAAACCGAGACGGATGGAGTAGTATTTAGGACTCATTATATTTTATGGTTGTCGCAGTGGACTAAAATACTGTATCGTTTAATTGAACCCGACATTTGGATCTTGATGAGTCGGATTGAGTGTCATTCTCGACATACCAAGTGCCAGATAGTTTGCAGGCCTTGTCCAAAAATTGGGTACTGGGTCAGATCGACAATGTTACTCATTATCGAGCCGAACTTTGACCTGCCCCCAAAAGATATAGGAAATATTTGGACTTTTATGAAAAGATACCCGATATGAGAAAACTTCGGACTTATGGAAAGAACTCTGTTTGTGAAGTTAGAGAATATGGAAGGATTCCAAAACGAAATTCACGATCATTCGAGAAAATAATTTTAGACAAATTTCACGTCGATTTTTGGATAGACGGCCATCCATATGAAGAAGACCACATAATCTAAAAAGGTACACAATAAATAAAAAGTACAAAAATATTTTTGTACTTTTTTATTCGTGTTTTGACTTAAGTATTAAAGTATTTTTCGATTGATATCGGCTGACTAGTACTAACGAGTTGTTCCTTACGTAATTAATAAGTGTTACTCGAATTAAAAAAAACGTGTTAAATTAGATTGACGAATCTAACAACTCCACCGAGACATTTGGAGGTCTATTTTGACAGGTGGATTTTTACCATGGAATCAAAAGAATATTTCCTTCAGAGCCAGCTTGAGAAGTAGGAAAATGGTGGGGGCTAGATGTAATTAGATCGTATTCTACAATGCATGAATTACCCGATAAGACTCGCGCGTAGAATAAACTCACAAGAAAATGAGAAATACCACGATGGTCAGATTGCTCTTTGTTTACCATATTGGCCTTTCAAATTACACGAATTTACTGTTTCTGCCACCCCGCTATTTATTCGGCATTCGGCAACGGAGGTCGGTGGAGAAGAAGACTACACAGCTCGCACCAGAAACACAACACATGGAAACAGCACGAAGATATATATAGGCACACGCATAGGGAGAGAAAAAGGAGATATCTGAAAGTGATTCTTGCTTCTCATTCGACCGGTTTTTTATTCTCTGAGCACGCGATTTTAGGTAAAGATTGTGGAATTTCTCGAGCTCTTCTGTTCTCTGCTGCAGCTCCTGCAATCAGTCAAGAAAAACCCAGCCCTAGTTCTGTTTTTCCCGCAGTCTATGCATTTCGTTCTTCAATCTGTTAATTTTTTTGGGTATCCAAGTAAAGCGAAAAATTTAGTTTTTGCTGCAAATGGTTTATGTGCAATTATGTATCTGTTATGACCTGCAACTCTGTATAATGACCCTTATAGCTGTTTCTACTATGCCAAGTCCACAAAATTGTGTACTTTAATTACCAACTTCAGCTCATATCGATGCTATATGGCTTATTTTGCAATATGCATAGATGTATCTTGTTGATGAATAGAATATAAGTTCTATTGCTTGAGAAGCACAGTATATACAAATGCATATGTGTGTATGTTATACCTTAATGTAGGATAATTTAAGACGTTGTAGGAGTCTGTACATATCACCCAGTTCACAAAATTTTGTAATTTAATTAACCAACTACCACCCATATCAATGATAGAGAATTTGTTTGGTGATGGGTTTGTTTATCGATTCTATCTAAGTTATATTGAACGAGAAGGAAATTCTTTTTCTTTTTGCTTCTGAAGATCTTTTGAGATGGCAAACAATGAATCGATCACTCTGAAGGATGCTGTTCACAAGCTGCAATTCTCTCTCCTAGAAGGCATAAAAACTGAAGAACAGCTAATTGCTGCTGGTGCATTGATATCGCGGAGCGACTACCAAGATGTTGTGACCGAGCGATCAATTGCCAACATGTGCGGTTACCCTCTTTGCAACAACCCTTTGCCCTCTGATCAACCCCGGAAGGGCCGGTACCGCATTTCTCTGAAGGAGCATAAAGTTTATGATCTCCATGAAACTCATATGTACTGTTCGACGAGCTGTGTTGTTAATAGCAGAACGTTTGCTGGGAGTTTACAGGAAGAGAGATGTTCGGTTCTGGATTCGGCAAAACTTAATCATGTTATGAGGTTGTTTGAGGGATTGAGTTTGGACTCAAAAGAGGATTGGGGGAAGAATGGGGATTTAGGGTTATCTGAGTTGAAGATTCAGGAAAGAACAGATGTTAAGGCAGGGGAAGTGTCTATGGAAGAGTGGATTGGCCCATCAAATGCTGTTGAAGGCTATGTCCCACATAGAAATCGTACTTCCAAGCCTTCGCGTTCCAATAACCGCAAACAAGGTATGAGTTGCAATAACAATGTATATAGGTGTCTGTGACTTAAGCTGTGCCTTTGCATGTTGGTTTTCTTTTCTGTTACTTGGAACAACTTCATTTGTAACTTCTATGTTCTCTATTGGGTTTGGATTTTTCTCATTTCTGTAAATGTGGGGTCAGCATATGAGTTCATCATGATGTATGTGTTTTGCTTACTGAAGTGAGCAAAAATGGTGTATTGCAGGATCTAAACCTAATGTTGCCAAGCCAAATAAGGGAAAGAACATGATTTTTGATGCCATGGACTTTAAGAGTACTATAATCACTCAGGATAAGTATACCATTTCAAAAGTGCCAAATGGTCCAGAGACAGTTGCTGATGCGAAATCTGAAGAATTGAAAGGGAAGGGGAGTCCTACGAAAATGGAGACTAATTTTACAATATTGGAAATCGCACCGTCTCCAATGCAAAATGATTTTGAAAGGAAGTTAAAAGAGCCAAAGGAAGAGAAAAGTAGCATCGTTGTAAATGCTGCTGAAGCACAAGAGGAATTACGAGCTGTTAAAGCAGACCATTCTACAACAATCATGCCCAAGCCTTCCCTTAAATCTGCAGTTACAAAGAAACAGATCCGCTCTGTGACTTGGGCTGATGAGAGAAATGATGGTGCAGATAATGGCAATCTTTGTGAGTTTAGTGAAATGGAAAGTACAAAAGAACATGCCGATAAATTCAGCTTTCCAGACGGGGGAGGCATTGATTATTCGGTTCGATTTGGATCAGCCGAAGCGTGTGCTATTGCACTGAGCCATGCAGCGGAAGCTGTTGCACATGAAGAATCTGATGCTGCTGATGCTGGTCCGTCATTTTACTCTTTAAGTGTTTTTAGTCAATTATAGTGTCAAAATATGTCATCACGCTTAATTTTTTTTCCCTAGGTAAAATTTTGAGGAAATTGGTCAGAAAACTTTGGGATAGCTTTGGATTGCTATATGCACCTTTTTGGAACCTAGGTGTTGTTACACAGATTCTTAGCACTCTCTTAAAGATTTCATTTTGTGGTTCTCATGGCATTTTTTGTGCAGTATCTGAAGCTGGAATTATTATACTGCCACCTCCGCATCATGTGGATGAAGACCAATCCGAAGGCGATGTTGTTATGCTTGAACCAGAACCAACTCCTTCAAAGTGGCCTGGAACACCAGGGGTTCCAAATTACAATTTGTTTGAATCTGAGGATTCTTGGTATGATAGTCCACCGGAGGAGTTTAGCCTAGCTGTAAGTCTGTCTCTCCACATACCGAATCAAATAAAAATGAACTTTCATCTTCAACTTCATTTTATTTTCTTTATGTTTTTCTTTCACCTTTGATGTCCTCCAGCTCTCACCATTTGCAACTATGTGGATGGCCCTCTTTGCATGGATATCTTCATCTTCATTGGCTTATATATATGGTCGGGATGATAGTTTTCATGAAGAGTATCTATCTGTTAATGGAAGAGAATACCCAAGGAAAATTGTGTTGACTGATGGCCGTTCTTCTGAAATCAAACAAACGCTTGCTGATTGTCTTGCTCGGGCTTTACCGGGACTTGTTGCAGATCTCAGGCTGCCAACACCGTTATCTACTATCGAGCATCGAATGGTATATCTGAACTTGTAAATTTGTTGACTACTGAAGTGTGGAGTAATGGGACTTTTCCTGCTTATTCCTTTGTTGGTTTCCATTCGGATATCTGCATGCTTCTCTGGATATTAGGGCACCCATTTTTTAGTGACAATCTTACTTTGCATGTTAAGTTGGAATTTTGGTGTGTTTTATACCATTGCCTCACAAATGTGATTTGTTGGGTTTGGCATGAGATTGCGTCACTAAGTTTCCATATGCATCCAAATGATTTTTCCCTGGTTTTATCAAAACTGGTGGCAATGTTTTTTTCCCCCCTCTAAAAGGTTGTTAAGAATCTGAAGTGGTGGAATTTTTTTCTACTGTAAGGTCAACCGATTCTTGATCAAGGTGTGGAAGTGGTTAATAAGGTGAACGAGGTGATCCTATTTTATCAATGGCAATGTCCTCTGTTAATAACTGCATGAAATATGTTACTTACCGACATATTTGGAAGAGAGCATATGGGCTATGATTGATAGACCTGCACTAAGGAGTTCTATTGGCAGGGGTGCTTACTGGATACAATGTCCTTCCTTGATCCACTTCCCTCATTCAGAATGAAACAGTGGCAAGTGATTGTTCTTTTGTTTATTGATGCTCTCTCCGTTTCAAGAATTCCGGCGCTTACTCCATACATGACCAGTCGGAGGACATTGCATAGTAAGGTGCGATTCCTATCTTGGTTAATCTTATTAGTTGATTCTTCGGTAATACCGGATAGATGTCTTGGAACATAGACTTGCACATTTCAGCGGATCTTGGAATTTCATCTGCAAAACCTTATGTGGAGCAAGCCAAGTTCTTTACGAGGGATTTGGTTTAATTATTTGACTCTTAGAATTTACAGACTCCATGCTTACGCTGTACTTTAACTGAGTATCACAATGATCTTTGTAATGATTAATGCTTGTTTATTCATTTTTTTAGCAGTTGTTTCAGGTACTTTTAGTTTGACTATTGGGTAGGTAAAATAGTTTTGCTATGGAGTTATTTGTTTCCTTCCAAATTTTGACAGTGTCATTATCATCAGTCGGTTTCTGAATTGAAGTACCTCTTGAAAATCTCTAGTGTACACATACTCAAAGAGTGAAGGTTACATCCCGTTGCCTCTTTATGGTGTTTGCTTCACACAAGACTCAATTAGATTTCGGAAATTGATAGATTTCTCCCACTTTCAGTTATCAAATGTGAAGAAAAGGAAGCTTAGCTCCTATAGTTTAGTGAATATATATTTTACATCTAAGCTAGGTGTTGTGAGAATCCACGCCAAGTGCTGCTCTTGAAGACAGCTGGGATGTTGAATGTTGGAAACTTTCAGAATCTCCAGATTCTCCACAGTTTTGGCTCATTTTTATAGAATAATGATGTGCTTCTTCAATAATCTGAACCCCAATTTTTGGTTCCAAAAAATTAGGAACTATTATATATTTAAAACATACTCCGGCATTAGTTGACTGGTGTCAAAATGCGAGTTTAGTTCTAGAGATGGCATTCTAGGGTTAGTGTTGCATTCTCGTAATCTTACACCCGTACACTGCATATCATATTGGTGAATCCCACTTGGTCAGCGGGCACGCGTGTTGAGCATTTGACTACTCTAATCCTGTTCAAGGACACGAGGGCACTGCTAAGTCCTATTTCTTTCCCCTGGTGAAAATGGTCTTGGACTCTGGTCAAGTAAAGTAGCTCATTAAGCATGTGCCCTTCATTCATTCGTAAACTTTTACTTGGTAACTTTGGAAGGGAGTTATGCTTAACTCTGCATTGTAAACTTGAATTAGCAGACATGCTTGCTGAGTGTTGGATACTTGGATGTATGTCCTAGGTTTGGGTGGGACACATATCTCATGCCAACATCGCGTGACCATCACTAGGTTATACACGTAGTAGAGTCCATACAAGAGGGCTTGTTACATGTTTATGAATCATGGACATGGACATGCTTAGGCAAATTCCAATGGGAAGGAAAGCCTATTAGGAAGTGTAGGTCAAACTATCACTACTTACTATCCAAAACAGGTAAGAAAGATAGAAAATTTCGATCTAGTTCAATTAATCGGAGAGAGTCTGATGGCCTCACACCGGATTTTGTAACTTTGAAGATATAAGGTATCTCATTTAGAAAAATACAATATAAAAACTTTCCAGTCGGCATTAACGAGGGCTCTATCCATTACTAAGGGTAGCG